>VZUI01031779.1:0-10952 GCA_013401135.1 Cettia cetti
AAAGAAAAGAAAAGAAAAGAAAAGAAAAGAAAAGAAAAGAAAAGAAAAGAAAAGAAAAGAAAAGAAAAGAAAAGAAAGTTGTCAAGTGGTAGTTTAGCAAAATTTGTTATTGGCAACAGTGCTGTTCCTTATGTCCTCTACAGAGACTGGGTCTGATTTGGTATGAGGAGATACAGTTAATCAGGATCATATTAGCCATGAACTAAGCATAGGTGGCATCACTCCAGATGAGAGTTCTTTTTCCTATACATAGATCAGCTTTGGGTTGACAATTCATTGGTCCAAGATGAATATGTTAAACAGTGGAAAGAAGAGAATAATGAGAAAATTTACACACACAGAAGCACTGGCTCTGAGTTCCTAAAAGCAATTTCAATTTTTTTTTTTTTTTTTTTTTTTTTTTTTTTTTTTTTTTTTTTTTTTTTTTTGTTAAGAGGCATTTTATCACAAAATACATATAGTTTCAAAGGAAATAAAGATGTTGTGGAAGTACTTGTGCTGCAGTGGTAGAAAAGCCCTCCTCTCTGTGCCCAGGCATTACATCTCAATACTTTAAATGCTCAGAGCTGCTTGCAGCATCCTGGGTCCCCTCTGGCATGTGGGACATCACTAGGAGAGGAACCCTTATGCTGTCTGGAATGGGGACAAAGAAGAATTGACAGCAAAGGTCTGGTCCACGGAATCAGTACTATTGCTGGTGGCCAGTGCACATCTTTGCTCCTCTCTGCCCAAAATGCTCATCTGTGAAACAGTATTTCCCTACCATTTAGAAGTCTTGCAGGCATAAGAAAAAATTTTTCAGAAGGACCCATGAGGGTACTTAAAAAACACTGCCAGTGTTATGAAGTGTCACGTTCCTTTCCAGCCAGTGCAGACTTGCAGGAAGGCAGGGGGCTGCAGCTCTCCTGCCAGACACTGCTCCATCTGATGCAAATGCTCCTGCTCATGGTGGGGTGGTATGGCCACCTTATCTTCCCCTGCTGTGTGAGGTGGCTGTGTCCTCCTTGTTTATGGTGGTGTATAAACAATGAATGAAAGTATAGGTAGGTTGGTTATAAATTAAGCAAACTGTATTAAAATTGATTTTGGATTGCAGGGGAAAAGTAAGTTATGAGGTGTTAGTTTCAAACATTTTGGTTTATATGTTACTTCCAAGAAGAAAAATATTATGCTAAGTGGAAAAGAGGTGTCAACAAACCAGCTCTCCTGATGCCTGTCCCTTCCTCCAGTAGTAACAGTCCCATCATACTGTTTTACAAGGCAGTAAGCCAGTCACCAAGTAGAGAAACTACCAGAATAAAGTTCTCCTGGTTTATGCCAGGGAGGGAACCAAATTATGGCCTTGTAAAACAGTGTGATAGTGCTATGATTGTGTGGGTGCTACAAACTGCTTAATGTAGAGTTTTGAAGAAGTTTTTCAAAATATTCTCAGGACCTGCTTAGGAGAGAGAGTCTGTGATGCCGAGTCATGAAAAGCAAGCAGGAGACCTCAGAGCCGTGTATGTCTGCTCAGGAAAGGTACTGGTGAGCCAGGACCTAGTGCAATGCTGCATTCCTCATTGAAGGCTGGACCAGGTTCAGGCTGGGGTTTGCCAACATTTCCTGTGAGATTTTCAGTCCTTTCTCATCCCTTGGCATAAGAGAAAACAGACATTTTACAAGAAAAACTGTTATCTCAGTTTTAAAAAAATGAACTAGGGTGTCAAGAGCAAGGACCTTTCAACTAACTGGTTTTAAGCGCTGATGTAAAATGTCCCTTCTCACCTTTTGTAGGCTGCCCAGGCCTCCCTGCAACATTAATGCTGAAAGGAAACCTTTTCCTGAAGCATACTAAGATGCAATCGATGATAAAAGCAGACGTAAGCTGTAAGCCCACAGACAGAAAAGGTAGTTTAGCACAAACTTCAAGAGCAGCACCTATAACTAGGTGGGGGAGCAGAGCAGTGATAGCTCGGAGGAATCCTAATCAAAGCCTTCTTGGAGGAAAAATGAAGTCTCAAGCAAAAAAATGTCTGCTTGCAGCAGAAAATGTTGAATTTCCATTAGAAATACTGTAAATGTATGCCTGACAAACCAAAACATGTGGGTCAACAGGAAGTATGGTAATGGTGTTGACAGCATGAGGTCTGAAATGCAGTTGTCTCATGGCCCACGGGGCAGGACTCCCCAGCCATGTTCAGTCTCCTATGACATACTACAGCCGGGGAGATTTTTAGGGCTTACACTGTGTCTTGAAAGAAAGAAAGCTGGGATGCAGGAGAGAAAACACAGGTCACAGATAGAGGCCATGTTCAGGAAAGAAATCTTTGCTAGCATTAGCAGGTCAGTGGAAAATGCAGAGTATGAGTATGGCAGCTGACCAGATCTCAGGCAGAGACCTGCAACTGACACTCAGGTACTCCCTGAAATGCAGCAAACACACACACATCTGCAAAGCCTGGAGGCTGGGGACAAGACAAGAATCTCATTAGTTTATAAGTTAGCACTAACTTCTTTCCTTAATTTTTGAAAGATGTAGCTTGCAAAGGAACTAAAACGTATTTTTTAATAAGTATCAATCCTTATGTGTGGAATGTACATTTTCACCCATGACTTGTGCCTTTGTAGGTAAGCAAAACCAGAGGAGGATGGCACTGAAGCAGAGGAGAAGGCAGATTTAACTTGTCTAATATTTGTAAATATACCAGAGAGGAAGTTTCATTGCCTTTAATTCTAGGCTCTGCTTGTTTGTTGCCTCCAGGCAGATAAAAATACTGGCATATCTGAGACTTTTTAAAAAAACTTCAGTATGTAAGGATTCTGGCAGACCTTCAAATGAAACTAACAATACACAAGGAAACCTATTCATTTTAGTAGCATCCATAGATGATGATAGGGAAAGAAAAGCTCTGATGCTTAAAAGCTCAGCAATATTGTTCAAAAAGAAGGCATAAACAAGGCCTACTCGCATTGACCAAAAACGGGTAAGAATGAAATAAGAAGCAGGATTTTGTTAAAGGCTTCAATGTAATTATATATTTTACATCTCTTTCAATGCAACACTTTGTTTAAGCATGGGAATGTTCTAGCAGACTTACAACAATATTTCCATACTGTACATTTATTGTAGCTGCTCATTAAGTCAAATTGCTAGCACATGAAGTCATGTGGAAAAAAAGAGGTATTTAAGACATAACATTTGCAGCATGCAAACATGAGAAGTGAAGATTTTTTCATGAAACTCGGGTTCACAGTCAAAGCAAAATTCCAATGAGCATGCAGAGGCAAGCTAAAGGGAGGGAGACTGCTATCATTTGAATATGATTTTATATTCAATTAGCAAATTAAAGTTCTTGCCAGACTGGTTGTGGTATATTTATATGGTGCTATTCACATGAAAAAGAATAAAAGCATAGTAGGTAGCAAAGCTCTAAAAGTTTTAAAAAATAGCAAGCAAAAGAAGCATTACTGCAACCAATCTTAGTAATTAACAAAGTGTTGTTATTCTCACGCTAACAATAATCCATGTAGAGACTCCTTATTAAAGGTCTCTGCAAAAGATTGTAAACCACAATGTAATTAAGCAACAACAACAAAAAAATGGTTGGGGTGTGAAGGAAGTTTGGTGGTGCATTCTCCTCTTGATTTGTTTTTCAGTTGTGCTACATTTGCATTGCTGCTGCTGAATTTTGAATCCCAGTGTTTCCTTGCACACAGCTATATTTCACAAGTTAACCAGACATGAAACTGAATGCTATGCTGCTCATTGTCCTCCCTCCCCTTAGCAGTTTCCATCTCCCTTTTGCAGAGGAACTGAAGCTCAAGTCCAGTGCGTGGTCACACAAGGAGGGGAGCACGACCAGTTTATCCACTGTGAGAATGGCAGCTTCTCTGAGAGAAAGTTACTCCCCAGGGCAACCAGAAGTCTGCCTTCTGCAAATGCTGTTCCTAAACTGAAGACCAACAAAGCAACCTTTAGCCAGGTAAAGTATCACAGGATTTGAGGAGGGGCAGGAAGAAAGGCAAACTGTGGGAACTATTTAATTATGTGTGTATATATGCATATGTACATTTTACAGAGGAAGTGAGATCTGTGTAACAGATGGAGTTATAACACTGGCAACATAGCCCTGTTGGGGAACAACAGCTGTAGCAACACTAAGAGAAACATCAGCATCCACCCTCCTGCATAACACCTGCAGGGGTGGTCAGTAGTCAGATATTTCTCCTGTTCGTGTCATTACAGTGTTACCGAAATATGAAGCTGTAAGAAGCCCCTTTCTACTTCCCAGTGCTTATTATTTGTTGGTCAGTACAGCAGAAGGGGGAGGAAGTAACAGCTGCAGGAGCAACAGTTATGTGTTAAGGTGATATAGAGTTTCTGAGGGGTGAGTCCCTATCGCTAGGTATGCTACCTTGGCTCAACATGGATGAATGTAGGAGCAAAAACCAGGGGCAAACAGGGGTTAAGTACAGAAAGGAGGCTACGCTACCTAGACAGCAGTCAAGAAGAAATTGGAGGCTCACCATCACTTCCACACTCCTGGTCTGCTAGGACAGGAGCTACTGAAATCACTGAGCCATGCCATCTGGAAATCTCAAACAAGGCACACAAAAAATAAGCAAGAAATAAATGACCACCCACCTTCCTCTGATCCAAGCAGCATCACGCAAATTGTCACCTGCCTGCTTTGGGCAGCTTAGCAAGTATGCACAGGCATGGTCTAGAACCACTGGTATTTTTAGGTCTTTATTCCAGAAAGCATACTTCGGTGTCCTGCCTTCCTCTGTTTCAGTATGCCTCTTCCTCTTCTGTTCCTAGCTTGCAAAGTTCATCTACCATTTTAGCAAGAGTTTCACACCAGAAGATCATGTATTATCTCAGAAGTTCAATCATATTTTTCTTGAAAAGTAAACAATGTCTGCTCTTTTCCACTGCATGATCAGTGAGTGGGTTTAATCAGAAGAAGGGTGCAGATTATAGGATGATGGACATGATAGGCTCAGGACACTTGAATGCAGTCTTGTATTTTTCATCACTGTCAGTCTTAGAAACCTTGGGTGGGTGCTCAGGTGTTGCTTTGTGTTCATCTCTTTGTGTAGCAAAGCAGATTGCTGGTAAGTGTGTGCAATGCTGGCACACTTCCCTGCTGCTCTGAAAGCAGGTTTCTGCTCAGTGACCTTCACCAAGATCGTGCTGAAATTGCTGCACCTGTATAATGACTTCTTTGTGAACGACCTCAGTGTCTACTGCATCACAGCTAGGTATTTGTAATATTACAGTCAATTTTTTTTCAGGTGGAATTACTCCATTTTAGACAACATTTTCTCAGAGCATTGATGCATTTGTCCTTTTAATCCCTAGAATGTATTAGCACAATGAATTGAAAATTTTAAAAAATCCTAAAGAGTATTTTTATTAGTGGCTGAAATACATTAGGATTCCTGGACTTTGAACAAGGAAAAATGATAACAAGCTTTTCCTGAGAGTGGAATTTTTCCTGACAGACTTTTTTTCTACTGTTAGATTAAATTATCTTTGTACTGCTTTAGCTTTAATGGTACATAAATAATTCTTTCTTAGTCTGCTTTTATGTGAGAGGACAGTAAATAAAGCTCTCTTTTTGATCTAAGTTACTCCTTACATAGTGATGTTTAGCCAGATGATGGCTGTTGTTGTGCAAACTCAAAAAACCAATCCAAGTCTGTGATCTTTCCTCTCATTTAAGAAGCCTAATTTTTTATGGTTGCTGTTATACCTAGAAGGCATGTAAGGAATCAGAGAGAGGGAAGAAAGTGGGGTTGAATGATGACTTTGCTCATGTTTCTTCATTCTGCAAGCACTCTGTGTATAGCATTTGTGGACAAAACTGTGGTCTGTGGTCACCCAGCCCTCGTGCCTCTGTACAGGCACTTACAGAGAGCAAAGTGATGGCAACATTGGGCAGGTCTTCACATACACACCTTTCTATGTTCAACATCAAGCACTGAATACCAATGACTTCTGTTGACTTTGAAGCAATTCTGAGACTTTTTAAACAGATTTGAAGCTGTATGTAATCACTGTTCCCAACACTGATCAAAATTAGGATTAGCTGGAAGCTATACTGGTAAAATATCAGACCAGGGTGTTTGGAAAGCTAAAGAACATTCTGGTGTTCTGTAGACCATGATATAAGTAGTCCTAGCTCTTATGGAAATTTTGATAATATCCATAGGATTTTCTTACAGGTTTGCTGTGATTTGGATTTAATAAATTTCAAATTTTCAAGACCAGAAGCTAAGCCTCAGTTTCATGAGCTGCCTTCTTGTGACAACTGGTGGGAAGAAAACTGTACATTTAGATGAGACTGGAATATGTGTGGGTAGCTGCATCTGAAACAGCCTGGACACTCTGGACACTGTTTGTCCTGCCATCTGGTCAAGCAAAAAAACTTGCGCAGAAGCAAGAGGAAGAAATTGGTCACCTAGAGACTGTGCAGTGCTCAGACAAGTCAGTGGGGTCTTAGTCTGCCTGACAGTGGCAGGGAACAGCCTGCCTTGGCATAAAATTGGGGAAGTCCTCAAGCATATGAAGAAACTTGAACACCTGCTTACTCCCAAGGAAGCTGAAGGAACCATTCAGGAGCTTAAAGTATGCACGGAGGTCTGCTGTTTATCAGTGAGAGTGGTGTTCCTAGGAATAAAACCCTGTCACTGGACCTTTATCATACAGAATTGAATACCAGAGGTTCACAGTCATATCTATTTTGTATTATTTTATTTTTTCAGTCATATATTGTTTCTGACTCTTCACTCTTACATCTTAATTCTAGCTTACAGTCATTTTCAGCCTTAAATGATATAGTTTTTCTGTTGGAGGTGTGTTTCACATGCCTTTATTTTATGCTTAGTGTTTGAAGGCAAGTTAATACTAAACCCTTCAAACTTTTACTCTCCCTCTGAATAAAACATGGTGAAAGTGCAAGTTCTAACTGGTCCCATATTTGAAACAAGAGCTCACTTCTCTAGCTGAACACCACCTGTGAATCAGTTGTAGGATGAATAGGAATAGGAAAAACATACAGAGAAATTACCCAAAGTGCCCTGTATTTCCTCATGTTCTGCAGCTTCCTTGGCTGCACTCTAGCCTTCTAATCTTCTGTTTGAAGGCTTTATTGAAAGCTGTTCTGAGGTTAGGGAAATCATTCTCCTGTTGTTACAATGATTCCAGAAGGTGCTGCAACACACATAAAAATTTGTAAGAACAGAAACTGTCCTTCTTTAAAGATAGTTATGCTAAGACTGCATAGTTTTTATCAAATTAATTTAATTACTGATATATTTTCAGGTATTTTAAAGCGTGCTTTTTTATCTTGTTAGTTGTTGATGCATTATTTTTATCCAGATCCTCAGGATATATGGAACCTTTTTCTTAAATCCTTGAAAAGTTGCTGAATTAAGTGATATGACTTGAGCCGGGACTACTTAAATAAGACTTTGAATATTGAGGTGCAGCTACAAACATTAAAGAAAAAAAGAAAAAAGAAAAAGGAAAAGGGAAAAGAAGAAAAAGAAAAGGAAATATAAAAGGAAAAAGAAAAAGGAAAAAGAAAAAGAAGAAAAAGAAAAAGGAAAAAGAGAAAGAAGAAAAAGAAAAAGAAAAAGAAAAAAAAGAAAAAAGAAAAAAGAAAAAAGAAAAAAGAAAAAAAAGAAAAAGTGACTTTCATTTTCATATAACTTCAAACTGTTGATTTATGGCAGTTTCACAAACTTACAAGGTTTGATCCATTATATTTGATTTTTGGAACTGGCAAAACTCATAATTTGTTCCTTACACTCCTGTTGTCTAGCCCTCAGCAATATTAGTCTTATACACTCTCTAGCTACTCATTCTAAACAGCATCACAGGGTCTTTTTCACTGATATTAAACACTTGTGTCTCTTCACATCTTCTCAAGGTAGAATGCCACCTCCTAGCTCTGTAAAGTGAGCAATAGAAGCTATAGGTGAAAAAGTGGTGTATTAACACACATGCAATGCAGAATTAACAAGTGTTAACCAATACCAATGCAGCGAACACTTGCAAAAGGAAAAGGAAAAAGGAAATAAAGAAACAAACAAACAAAAAAAAAAGAAACCCAAAAGAACAAACCCAACCAAACAAAAAACCAACGCTCTCAAAGAAGCAAAACGCAAACCAAAAAAAAAGCTCCAAAAAAACCCCTCCAGTAATTTGCATTAGCCAGCCATTTTATGCAGAAGTGCTGTAAAGGGGCAATGTTATCATGAGACTCCAAGTGCCACCATCTCTCATACATGGAATGCAAAGGTTAAGAACAGTGGATGGTGACATGTTACAGATGTACTAATTTGGGTTTATTAAACCACCACAGACAATCCATACAGGACAACAGAATCTAGTAACTAATTTCAGTATGGATATACTGCTTGCACAGCAGAAATGGTCTAATTCAGAATATATATTCATTAATCTGCCATGTATCACAGCCATTTCATTCTCTCAGTAACATGAAACACTAATAAATTGTTATGTTCTCGTTCCCCTTACAAAAATTCACCAGAGAAGTAGATGTAGAATGAACATGTGTCTTTATGGTTCCATATGTAACTTTTTCCATATGTAAAAGCTTACATATGGAAAGACAACCTGCTTTTATTTTCATGACTTTGATTAAAATAATATGATGTTCAAAAAAGACATTTAATAAACAAACATTCTTGTCTGTGGCTGACAATGAGATTTAAAGTCTACCTGTCTTTCCAGAAGACTCAGCACATTTTTGCCTCCATTTGCACTGGAAAGGGTGTCTGTTTAATGTGCCCTGCAGGACGGCACCTCCAGAAGATGACCTGTCCATAGCCGTGTTTCCAGCATGCAGAAGTGAGCAGAGCTCCCAGCCTAGAACCACAGATGCCTCGCCAGGTGGCCCAGAGAACCTTGCACCAACATATTCCTGTGTTTAAAGGGATCCCTCTTTTTCATAATGGTGTGATACATAATCTCAGTGTCCATCCTCAGGCCAGGACTGCGCTTAGGACAGTCTCACAGAGGCAAAAGCGGTGGAAAACTGTCAGTGAGCACATTAACACAGAGGATGGGTTTGAGTCTGTAACAAAAAGGCAGCACACCTTGCCTGTGAGACTTCACACACTGTCCTAGCAGGTAACTTAAGATCCTCTGGAGCAACAGCTAGGAAATCTAACCTTTCCACACTCTCAAACCAGTCAGGAAGATTTCAGAGCTGTGCGTATAAAATTATTATAGAACAGAGGAAGGGGGCAAGGAAACTGAGAACAAGAGATTAACTGATTACAAAGTATCAGAAGCAGAGACCCACATATGGATTGCAAAAGGAATTGAATGTTCTTTGAAAAAAGATTTTGTTAAGGATTTTTTTTTTTAATAAATGGAAAATGCTTCAAGTTCAAACCATGCTGAAAAGCATAACCATATGGGAAAAGAAAGCAGCAGCTGCACTCAAACATTTTCTTAAGAAATGGACATTCATACTCTGTGATATATCAAAACAATATTTCTGTATATCAGCTTAGCTCACAAGGGCTTTTGAAAGGGGATCATTGTTTGTCCTTTCCAAACCCATTTTTAGCTGTAGCCATCATTGCTTACTCTTCCTGGTGACACATAGTACACTGGATCCTCATAAGCAGAGTACAATATCCCTTTTCTGACAATGAAGGGGGCATTGGCCCCTCAATATTGCCTGAAGAAGGAGAAAGCAAGGACTATGTCTTGTCCACATAACTTCAATATTTATCCTTCCTTGAATTAAACATTCAAGTATAACATTTTAAAATAAAATGTTCGAAATCTTGATCATAAGTACTTTATTTATGGCTTTGAAAATATAAGTTGGAATGTCAAACTGAAATATGCACTTACAGTCATAAATTATACAGCAGCATAAATTTACTGGACGTTTTTCAAATACAGATATTTTCCCTGTCCCAAAAAAAATTTAAGTCTAAATCAGGCATGACAAACAGAAGGCATGGCAGAGGACAACATTTCAAGAGAGATATGGTGAGAAAAGGGTAAACACTGTTTGTAGTGATGAGTATAAAGGGACTAGAGAGAGAACATGAAGTAAAGGTCTCCTTTCAGGTGCAGGAGAGTTTTAATTCACAAAGAAAGGGAAAACACTTCTCTGGAGGTCTTCATTTACATGCTTACTGATAAGTTCTCTTGCTGAGTTTTGAAAGTTTGATTGAAAATTGTTTATGTTTTGATTGTTAATAGATTTATTCTTCTAAGTAGACTTAGAGAAGGACACTGAATTTACAAGTCACAGCTTTTGGCATAGTAACAAAGTTAAAAAGCTCAGCTAGGGATGGCAAAGGGCTTTGTTTTGCTTTCTGTTCTCAACTGCAGGAGCCTGTGCCAAGCACTGAGAGGAGTCACAACCACGGTGCTGAGCTGATTTCACAGGAAGTATGAAGAGAGTCAACAGCATGTGCACAAATCTGGGTACAACAGCAACCTGGCTGGTGGCAGCCTCCCAAATCTGATTCATGGCAATTTCTGGCTAGCAGAAGGTCGGGGTTGATAGCACTGGGCCATGTGGGAGTACTGTAGGCTGGGCCCTGTAGACCTCAATGAATCTGCAGAGGGCTGCCACTCCCATGGGCCCCTTTTATACCAAGTAGTGTGGGCTTCCAATGAGGAAGCAGATGAAGTTTGCAGTGGGATTAAGCTCTCTGGACCTCAGAAAGGTGAATGATAAATACTTGTAGTTCAAGGCTGAACAAACTGCCTTGGTTTAGGGCAAATCTGGGAGGAAACCTCCAAAAGGGGGCTCCTCTGGAAAGGAAACCCAAATGGCCCGTCCTCACAGCCAGTCCAGAAAAAACTTCCTCAGAGAAAAGTGGAAAAAACTATTTATTTAACAAACAAAATACCTACAAGCACAAAGAATGAATAATATGAAACAATAAAATGAACAATGAAACAA
>VZUI01031780.1:0-10953 GCA_013401135.1 Cettia cetti
GAGTTTTTGAGTTTGTGTTTATTTTTTGGTTTTTTGTTAATGATAATAAAGTTTTTATTTAGGGGTTAATTTCTGATTGCTTGAAAGATTTTAGGGACCTTTAGAGTTTTTATGTGGGTGTGCTGTATGAAGAGAGTAATTTATTTGTTTTATGTGATGTTGGTGGCATGGTGGTTAGAGGGCATTTTTGTAGTAATTATTTTAAGTGTTTGAGAAGTTTTGGCACTTAGAATATTTGTTTTGAAGGAAGGTTGAAATCTTTGGGATTAGTTACAGTGGGATTTTTAAATTTTATTTTTAATTAGGATTTTTTAGGTTTTATTACAGCTAACAGTTGTGATTTTTTTTTGTTGTGTTAGTAACAGGAGTGGATTTTGATTTTGTATGTAGTGATGGGATTATTGTATACAGCATACTAGTGTTGACTGGGACTTAAATTTCTGTGGTTCTGATGTGTTAGGTTAATATGTTTATGTATTTCAAAGCACATGACATTTTGCTTTTTATGTGGTTAGAGATAGGTCTTTTTAAGTTTAATGGGGTTCTGGGCATGTATTTGAGGTCTTTTAAGGGAATTGGTCATGGGATTGTTTTCCTTGTATTTGGTAGTTTGATTATGGGTAATCAGAGTTGGCTTTTTTTGGTGCAATTTTTGAGTTTTCTTTTTCAAAGGTCATGTATTTGTAGGTTAGGGTAGTGGTGTTTCTGGTGCAACTCTAAGCATCTATTGTTGTCGGTGTGTTCCAGCTGCTCTGCTCGTATTACGGTGAGACCCCCTCATGGAGCAGCCGACAGCTCTGCTGAGATCGTGCCCTGATGTTTGGTTTTCTTTGTGAGAGCTGACTGAGACACAGCAGCCCGGGGACAGCAGGAAATTCCCTGAGGGCAGGACGGCCTTCCTTTGCACCTGATGCAGATTCTCGTACCCGGAAGTCCCAGAGATAAGTGGAGGGCTATGAGCCACAGAGGGGATGAAAGTAGGGTGCTGGGTGGGGACTCAGTGGGAGGGGTCTGGAGTCAGGTCTGCAGACCGGGAAGGCCCAGATGTGACCCTTTAGGCCACATCAAGATAATGTCTCTGTTTTGATCACAGTGCTGAGGTGTGCAGGGCAGAGCAGTCCCAGGGCATGTTGTGTCACTTGTCTGTTGTGCACTCTGTGTCTTTGGGTGTCTCATGTGCAATGTTTTCTGCCTTAGCCCTTCAAAGAGCCTCTTGGAAACTCCAGGCATCATTCTTAACATCTGCCTATTCCTCAGCTTGGCGCCTTTAACTCAGGAGCTTGCCCGTGCATCAGAATCGCATCTTTCTTCAGAAGCATCCGGTCCCAGGTCTTTTCAGGTCTTGTTCTGAGCTGTACTGACAGCTGTGCACCGCAGCGATCCCTTATGGCAGATTAGGTCTTGTAAGAATGCCGAGCTATGTCCGGTTATCTGACCGTAGGCTTCTCGGGCGTCCATCTTTGCGGTTCTCGGACGAAGCAGTTCTGTTCGCATCTTCTTGCTGCCAGGTTCTTCGAGCCTCATTGGCTCCCCATCCATCTTACCTCAGTCATCTCCTTCGTCGTTCTCTCGGCCCTCAGGGTCATTCTTCTTGCAGAGCCTTTTCTCTCCCTGTTGCATCCTTCTCGTTTGTGGTGTCCTGTGTCACGGGTGTTGGTGTGTGTTTGGCCTGCACTGCTCTGCCCTGCTGCGTAGCCTGGGTGTAGGGGTAATAGGACATGTCCCGGGGACTTGAAATGTGCAGTGTAGGGTGTAGTGGGTATTTTTAGATGGGCACAAGATGCCTGGAGCTTTGTAGTTATCCTGCAGCGTTCTGATATTTTGTCCTAACTTTCTTTCAGATGTGGATGGATTAAATCTGTGGCAGAGTGCCCCATCCTGGGTGAGGGCATTCTCCTCCGCCACTGCCCGCAGAGGAAGGTTGGTCACTGCTGGTCTTTGCAGGGGAGGTGTGAATGGTGGCTACATTGCAGCATTGTTCTTTGTGTTTCTTTTTAGGTGGTAAAGCTGGGTATTGGCAGTAAAGGTCAGTGAAGCAAGGTGAGCGGTGACTGGTGGATAGAAGCAGTTGCTATTGCTCAGGTGTTAATTTCTGGTGCAACTCTAAGCATGCACTGTTGTTTTTTTTATTTCAGCTGGCTAACTTGCCGGATGTTCCAGCCCTGGATGCCAGAGGCCAGATGGGTGTAAGCTTAAGGTCCACTTGTGGCACACCTCAGCTGGACTGGGGAGGTTGCTGTTTTGCACTATGTCAGCATGCATTTTTGCTGGATTTCTTTGCAGGTGCTGCTGCTGCCCTAGGCGTGCCAAGGAACGGAGGAGAGCAGGTGAGCGGGCATTTAGGCAGGGTGGCTCCTGGGCGAGGGGTTAAGCATGTACCTTTTCACTTTGCAGGGATCCTCTGGGCAGCCTCTGGAGTCGAATGAAGATCTAAGGTGAGCCAGGACAGCAGTGTGGAGGAGATCTGGGGATTCTTCTTCTGGAGGGGATTGTCACATTTTCATTTTCATGGTCCTAGGTACCCTGCGGAGGTGCGGAGCCTGATTTTGGATACGGCAGCACCGAAGCGGACGCAGAGAACATCTCGAGGTCGATGGTCCTGACGCATTCTTTTCCATCAGGAATGGATTTTGTCTACTCGTCTCCTGAAAGATAAGTGTTGGGGCTGGTGGTCAGGAGAAGAGGAAAAACCTTTTCTGTTCTAGGAGGCAATTTAAAGTTAGTTTAGATGAGAAGGCCCTAGAGGGATGGACCATTTGGAAGTAAAGGGAGAGCATTTCTCCTCAGCCTCATTGGAGCCTTCCCTGGCCAGGGCAGTTGTGACCCCTCTCCATGTTCTAGCGAGCTTTGTGGTGTCAGCCACCTTCAAGAGTCCACAGGCTTAGGGTGCACCGAGGGATGCCTGGCCCACCCTGGGATCCGTGTCCTAGGAGGATCCCGAGTTGCAGATTATAGGTTCAGCAGGGGCACTTGACAGTGACACGCAGAGGCTGAGGGAGGACTTGAGAGGGAAAGGGCTCAAGGGCTGGAGAGCACAGCGTGAAAATCAGGGCTACAGGCAAGAATACAAGGTAGAATACAGATATACCAGCCCTCACAGCAGACCTCCTCCCAAGGCTCCTGTTGCCGGCAGCAACCCTGATGCAGGACAATGCCAGAACTCCTGAGAGGTGCAGGCAGTAAGCTGAAGGCTAGGCTAGGCAGACAGCAGCAGTGGGGCTGTGGATTCCCCTGGGTTTTTTATTAACAGGATCTGCCCACCATGGGATCCATGTCCTGCTACAACCAGGGATGCTCACACCCTTTATGGAGGCTCTGGTGGATGGTCGCTGCCCCAAAGATGTGATGAGGACTTCAGCTCTGCAAGTTTGAGCCTCTGAGCGTGGCTAAATCTATTACTGAATGACCCAGGCATTCTTAGGGAGACGGTGAGTAGCAGATTGTCAGGTGTTGGCAGTGATGCTGCGAAGGCCATGCGTTCACATTTGGTTTCCTTTATTGTAGCCGCCTGAGAGATGACAGCCTTGTGCAGGTGGGAAATTCCTCGAGGGCCAGGCAGCCTTGTTTTGCACCCGATATGGATTGGCATCCCCAGACATCAAAGAGATAAGTGGAGGGCTGTGAGTCACAGAGGGGTTGAAAGCGTGGTGCCCGGTCAGGAGTCAGTGGGAGGGTTTTTTGAGTCAGATTTGCAGCCCGGGCTGGCCAAGATGTGGCCCCTTAGGCTACCTAAAGGGGAAAGTCTCACTTTAGATCACAGTGCTGAACTGTGCAGGGCAGAGCAGTCCCAGGCCATGTGGAGTCACTTGTCTGTTGTGCACTCTGTGTCTTTTGGGCATCTCGCCTTTCGTGTTGCTTTCTGTAGCCCTGCAAGGGCCCTTTTGGAAACCCTGGCTTTGGTCTTAGCATTTGCAATCTCTGCGTTCATCGGCTCAGTGCCTTTAACTCAGGAGCTTGCCCGTGCATCAGAATCGCATCTTTCTTCAGAAGCATCCGGTCCCAGGTCTTTTCAGGTCTTGTTCTGAGCTGTACTGACAGCTGTGCACCGCAGCGATCCCTTATGGCAGATTAGGTCTTGTAAGAATGCCGAGCTATGTCCGGTTATCTGACCGTAGGCTTCTCGGGCGTCCATCTTTGCGGTTCTCGGACGAAGCAGTTCTGTTCGCATCTTCTTGCTGCCAGGTTCTTCGAGCCTCATTGGCTCCCCATCCATCTTACCTCAGTCATCTCCTTCGTCGTTCTCTCGGCCCTCAGGGTCATTCTTCTTGCAGAGCCTTTTCTCTCCCTGTTGCATCCTTCTCGTTTGTGGTGTCCTGTGTCACGGGTGTTGGTGTGTGTTTGGCCTGCACTGCTCTGCCCTGCTGCGTAGCCTGGGTGTAGGGGTAATAGGACATGTCCCGGGGACTTGAAATGTGCAGTGTAGGGTGTAGCTGCAGTGTAGAGGGTATTTCTAGATGGGCACAAGATGCCTGGAGCTCTTAAGTTATCCTGCAGCTTTCTGACTTTTTGTTCTAACCCTTTCAGTTGCAGTTGGGTTAGATCGTGGCAGAGTACACCAAGGCGGAAACAGTTGTCGGTGAGAGACTTACACACTGAAGGTACTTGGTAAAATGTTTTCTTTTATCCCCGATTTTTTTTTTTCTGCAAGATTTTGATCATCAGCTTGTTAAAAATTATTGGTTAGGAGTGAAAACATGAGGGGCTTCCAAGTTATACACACCAATGTCAACTTTTTCAGTATCTGTGAGGCTTATATTTTGTTTTTGAGACTTTGCTTTATTGCCGACTTTATTGTAAAAGTCCTGTTTTAGAATCAGCTGTTTCAGTAACGTGTTCATGGTACGAATATAGTCTAATGTCAGAAGGTGAAAAGCACTGGCACCAACATGGCACCTCAATTTTTAGCAGCAAAAGTTGGTTGTAACTTAACTTAAAACTTCTGTTTTTCTGCTGCTAATAAGTTAATAAAGGAGTTTATCAGCTTTTGCTGCCCTTTACTGATATTCAAGGTCATTAAAAAATTGCTGTACTCTTCTAAAATAAATACAGTTTTTAGACCTCCCTCATTCTCCTCAGACTAGAAGCATATGAATTGATTTTTGATCTTCTTTCTTTTGGTTTCTGTGGCTTTTTAAGCTGCATGGAGACAGGTGTCTGTGGACATGTGGCACCCAGGGAATGGTGGTGGGAAGGAAGTGGTCAGAAATCCAGATGCAGCAGTGGGTTGGGAGCTGGTGATCCTGCCTCAGTCGCACCCTCCTGCACAGTCTGTGTAATGATAGTATTCCTCTTTCTCTTCCTGAACCTGCAGCTTGAGGAGGACAGAAGTCTTTGTATTGATGGAAAGGGGAACACCAGGGAAAAACTGCTGCTTGTGTCCTTAGAGAGCAGTGGGATGAGCCCGAGAGAAATCCTGGCTGCTTGAGGGATCCTGGTGTCCCCTCTGGAATAAATCCCTGCATCTCTTCAGACCTGCTGGTTTGCAGCACAGTTCGGACACATTTTGCTGCTATGTTGGTTGTTAATAATTGGAAATCCCTGGATTTCTGGATGATTGGCATAGGTTTTCCTGTTTAGTAGGAGCTGCACAGTGAGGTGAGGGAGGCCCTGGCAAAGCTGCCAAAGGCCAGGAACATGGAGCATGCAGGGAGCAGCAGCTGAGGGAGTTCTCCCACCTGATTTTCTCACAGCCAGTACAGTGCTGGCTGTATTGCTGGATGCTGAACCTGTGTTTGGGCTGTTCTCCTGCAGTCCCAGCTCCAACTGTTGCCCCCGTGCCCAGACCTTGCCGTGTCCCAGCACTAAACCCGGGCAGCTGGGGCTGCTTTTCCAGCCCTTTAATGCCATGGGCAGTCCCAGATTGCCAGAGGTCCCCAAAGCACAGCCTGGACTCGCTCTCTGGGAGGTGCACTTAGATCTGCCTGAACCAAGGACATCCTGCCCAGGTTTGATGCTTAATTCCTGTTTTTCCTCATCCAGGTAGTTGGCAAAAATGGAGAGAGCCACTGGGAAGCAAAGCCACTGGAAGGCCTTATACCCAGTCCAAGGTTCTCACTTTTCTCTCTGATGCTTGGATAAGTGCTTGACCACAACCAGAGATTGACCATAACCAGAGACTGTCCATTTGATTTTCCCATAAATGGTTACTTGCAGCTGGAGTGTGTTCCTGGTGTCATCCTCCTCCTCCTCTGTTAGAACGGTATGAAAAACAACAACACGGAGGTAGGAGGTCTGCAGTGAAAGGCTGCTCCCCAAAAAGAGCGCGAGCCTGTTTATTTCTGCCATTTTTATACATTTGTGGGTCTGGTTATGGATTGGCTTCTGGGGTTACTACCCCTTCACCCCACTGGCCAGACCAGCTGTCAACCAACATTATTTTCAGGCTAGAAATATGTAAGCAAAGGACAGTGAACAAAAACAAGAAAGGTTGTTTATGTTCCAAAGTGTGAGAAAGTGAAAAACTGACCCTTAATATGGAACAGAAACTAAAGATCTGACTCCATCTTATGAACAAGGAGAAGGCTTTAAAAAAACTCAGAAAAACCAGGGCAACACTCCTCCTCCATGGATTAGTAAATAAAGTTCCTGACTTTAGCCAAGTAGACTTTTGTTATTCTGAGAATTGTGGCTCTTGTGTTCCATTGAGACTTCCCAACTCTGCCCAGAGTTTCAGATGTCAAATACAAGTAAGACTTGAGTTTCTTTGTAGTGTTACTCCCACAAAATACAGATCGTTCTTGGATAGGAGTAACTTGACATGTTTAGTTCATGCTGCACTTTAAAATCAGAGCAGAGGAAGCAGATTTTAAATCACCATGAGCTTCCACCAACTTCCTGACTGTTCCAAAAGTTTTTACTTACAGAAATTCCTGAGGTTGTTTTCCAGGCAAGCTGGGATTTAGATGTTATTTGTTCCTTTTATTTGATGTTTTTCCTCTCTCTGATTTTAGTAAGGGAATATTTATTTGTTCCTATTTTCCATACTAAGTGGAATTTTTGTACAGCTTAGGGCACATTTCCAAGGAAATGTACCAAATTAATGCTAGTAAATCAAGCATTGTTCAGTACCATATCCACAGAATTCTCTAAATTTCCAGAAAAACTTCCTGAGTGTTTAATTGTGCCATAATAAATCTCTCTGTAAAGGTAAATTTACTGCATTTTAAATTACATAAATGCTATTAAAACTTAAATCCTGGCTCAATTGCTGTTGCTTGGATGCCTTGGGGTGGTTCTTTCCTGTCTTGGTACATTTGTTTCCCACTAAAATAGAATTTGTTTCCAAGCAAAACTAGTAATTGTCTAGAAAACCTTATTTTCTGGGAGGGACTGGGTTTTTTTTTTCCTTATCCCTGCATCATGGAGGATGCTCCCAGAGCTGTGTTAGGCAAGGGCATGATGTGAGAGCTGCATTTATTTAATTTTGTATTTTTTTAGCTTATTGTTTATTGTATTTTTTAATGGTTTTTTTTTGTTTTTATTTCTTATGAATTTTATTTTTTCATGGTATTGTTTTATTTTGTTCTATTTTTGCATTTTATTTCATGTTTTGTATTTTTAAAATGTTTTTATTGATTTAATTTTATTTACCTTTATTGTTTGTCTTTTACTTTTCAAAATCACTACTAAATTATTTGTTTTAATTTTTTATATTTGTTTATAGGTTAATAATTTTTAAATGTTATTTATTTTGTATTTTTTATTTTCTGTATTTTTTATTTTTTAAATTTTATTTTAATTTTTTAATATAATTTAAGAAATATTTTTCTTTTATTTTTACATTTTATTTTTTAATTACTTTAAATATTTTTAGGGTTTATTTTTAATGTTTTTAAATTTTATTTTATATTTTTTCATTTTCCATTTTCATGTTTCCTGTTTTTCTCTTTGTTTTTTTTTTTCCTTTACTCTTTCTTACCACAAGTATGGGGAAGTTTGGCTGTTGGTAACAAAGAAAATAAATAATGACATCCATGTCCACTGAACATCTGGATATAATTGAGAGTGCAGTTAGCAAAACTTTTGTATTTTATGCTAAATTAAAAAACCTGAATGGAGAAAGCTGTAAACACTACGGTGCCATCTTTTGTCCTTTTAACCCCCTAATAGGTCTCATTCTACCCATTTACAGTGTTGCCATCAGTAACTTGATGTTGAGATGTATTTCAGACAGCAATAAAACAAAATAGACTTTATTTTGTAGCTCTCCAAACCTCATTGTTTATTAACCAGAAAAACCAAAATGAAGCAAACAAACCAAAACAACCCCTACAAACAACCAAAAAACCCCAAACAACAACAACAACAACAAAACACAGAAAGAAAATACACTAATCTTATCTTAATAAAAATTAAATTTTTACCCCTTTGAAAAATAGGCTAATTTAATTCTAATTAAATGTGGTTTTAATGTGTTAGGTTAATGAATTTATATAGTGCAAAATATAAACCAACAAACAAAAAATTTAAAAAGAAATACCAAAATATAAAGAAATTTAAATATATAATAAAAATAGAAATAGAAATATAAAACATATATCAGTAATGTAAATAAATATATAATATGAAGTATTACATATATTTTCCCCATAAATTATAACATATTCGAATATATTTTTTCAAAAATATATATTAACCAAAAATCAAACGTTCATGATAGATATAAATAAAAAATTATAAATATAAAATATATTGAGATATAGCTTTAAATAAAGACTTTTTTAGTTTTAATTTGGTCTGAGACCGGGTTCTCATAGTTTTGGCCGGGAGTCTTTCAGAGCATAGAGGATTTTTGGAAAGGGGTCAGACACTTCCTATTTTTGCCTCCGTTCTCTGCCTGTCCCCAGCACGGGCGGCAGCCCCGGGCTGAGCTCTGCGGTAGCGCTGCCGCCTTGCGGACACACAGCAGTACTGCAGCTCTACCCCGTGCCCATCTCCAGCGCGCGTTGCAGCCCCGGGCTGAGCTCGGCGGCAGCGCTGCCACCCGACCTTCCAAAGACGGCAGCAAAAAGGGAGAGAAAAGCAAGGATCCCGAGTGCACCGAGCTGGCTGCCTGCGTGCAACCCTGACGCCTCCCGAGCGTGCTTTTTCGTGGCGTTTCCAGGTGTGCAGACAGGGGCTGTGGGCTCACCAGCGGCACAGGCAAGCGGGGTCCTGGAGGGTGCCGACAAGCCCCGGTGGGGACGCCTCTCTGCTGAGGTCCCTCTGCAGCCTCATTCTTGGGAGCGGCCCCTGTGCCGGGCGTGCCGGGAGCCCATCCCGCCACCTCCCCATCCCGCCGCGTCTTTCTGGTCCCGCCGTATCCTCTCTGTGTCACCGCCCTCTTCACTCACATTCCGCGCCGCTTCCCACACTCCGTTTTGGCCCGGGGAAATTGACGACAACACAAAAGCATCGGGGCAGAACAGGTGAAGGAGCCGCCTGACCTATCCCCGTGCCTGCTGCACGGCAGCTGCCCGCAGCCAGAGGAGGCAGCAGGAGGAGGTAGCTGCTCTCTTTGCCAGGAAATGAGAGGTGCGGAGGTGGAGGACACGGTTTTCCTCGCTGTGTTATGTTGTGATGCTGCTGCCGGAGGAAAGAGCTTGAGGGTGCAAAGCCCTGACCAGCGGGGTGGGAAATGGGAGGCAAGGAAGGGTCAGGCTCGGGATGGAGTTAAAATGGGCTGGGTGTTAGTTCAGGAAGAGACATTTATCATCCAAACTGCCAGAATGAAGGCTTGTGAAATCCTAGCTCTGCCTTGTGTTTACCATGTTTTTACTCCATCTTTTAGGTCATTACAAAAAGCAAGGGAAGAGTAAATGTAATTGGTTCCCACTGTTGCAATGTGAAGGTTTTTACCGGCTGTTGTATTTAGGTTGTCTTTTTCCACTTCAAGCTTGGGTTTTCCCCTGCTTTTTTGATGTCTGCTGCAGTGGGTGTCACAAGGACGGTTCATGAGCAGGGTTTTAGGAGTTGGAGCTAATTCTGCTTTTTCTGAAGATGTATGAAAGTGTACTACCATGTTATAAATGCTCAGCCAATTCCCAATTAATAAAATATTTTTTTTAATTAAAGAATTAACAAACAGAAATTTCAGACAAGATTTATAACAATCTGTATTAATATTTCCCTGTAATTCTGTGAATTTGGCCTGGGCCTGTCAGGATGAGTCTCAAAGAACCAAACCAAGGCCCTGAATGTCAGTGTCTGCTCCTGTTTTCAGGAGGCTGCACCCACTGAGGAAGCCAAAGCCTGTGAAGGCCATAGGTAAGGATAATATGAAATACAAAGTTATGTTTCGTGTCAGGGAAATGAAGAAAATGTGTGTAACTGTAGCTGTGGAACACAGCCACGGGACAGTTATGAAGATGAGTTCTAATAAACAGCTGAGGAAAGCATGGAAGGAAGTTTTTTAATAAATTTTTTGCTTGCAATTACCTATTATAAGTCTCAAGCTATTGTGTAATAAGTGCCTTTTCATTATAACTTTAGAAGCTTGCTTTGTATTAAAGAATTTTTACTGTAGTTTTAGATTGTAAAAAAGTCTTTTAGGAAACAAGAAGGGGGCCCAGGCCTTTCACAGAAGGTGGGAAAACATCCCAGAGACGAAAGAAAGACTTCAGCTCATGGATTTATGGTTCTTGAAAAAGGAAAACTGAACATGACTGTCAAAGACTGATGGACCTGGAAATTAGAAACTGAACCCCCACATCTGGAAGCAGGACCCCACCATGTGGAAGACACGTCCAGCCCCCCACATGCAAGATGCCAGATTTTGGAACTCTGGCTGCTTTTGGAGTGCCAACTGTCTCCCACAATCTGACATCAGGAACATGGCGAGGTGAGTTTATTTTACTCTGGAAATGAGCCTTATACATTTCCTCCACCCTCAGTGCTGCACATTGGCTTCTGCCTGTTGAAATGCTGTAAGGATCAAGATTTCTCCCACTTGCAAGATGCCACATTTTTGATGTC
>VZUI01031784.1:0-57850 GCA_013401135.1 Cettia cetti
TGCAGCCCCGGCCGCCTGCCAGCGGCTGCGTGTGCCTGCACATCCCCGCTCCCTCCCCGGGACATCCCGCCTCCCGCCGCCCCAAACCGCAGGCAGCCCCCGGCCCGGCCCGCCCTGCCCGCTCACCCCTGCCCGTTCACCCCTGCCCCGCTCCCGCCGCCGCCGGCGGGGGGGAACCCGGCACGGCCCCGCCCGCCCCCCACCGCTCCTGGGGAGCTGCGGCTGCGAGGGCTCACCGGCCCCCGGCCCAGAGCGCCGGTCGCAGAGCATGGAGAGGTGTCCCGGGCCGGCGATCCCCCGCAGGAGCGCGGCCTTGCTGGGGTACCCCCGCCCGGGGCTCAGGGGGGCTGCAGCGCTCGCCGCCCTCGCTCGGGCAGGGGCGCGGCCCCGCGGGGCACTGAGCCTCTCAGCCTGGAGCCCCTCTCAGAAATAGATGCGCGACGTTCCGAGCCTTCGTTTTGCTCGGATTATCTGAAATAATACCAATAAGCAAAAACACCTCCTGCAGCCCCTCCCTGATGTCCCCGGGGTCCATTAAAACACCTCCACTGGCAAACTGTAGGGTTAAGAAGCCCCATCCTTAAAATAAAGGTTCAACTTGTAGTAGTCACCCCACAAAAATAAGCCATCCAGAGAAGCTGTGGTCCCCAGCATTTCTCTCGCTGCCACGCACAAGGTGTGGACATCAGCACTTCAGTGGACAACAAGGAACAACAAGGCAACTGTGGGAGAGGGTCTGGGCTGTCACATCTTCAGAAGAAACAGCTGCCCACTCTCCTACTCACCTTGCAGGGCCTTTCTGCTACTTGACAAGATCATATTCATCACCTTCAAAAGTCCTAGCAGTCCTTAATTACAAGTTCACATCAGTCAGCTCTTTTCTACCCCTGTATCCCACAAGGTTTGCCGTTTTTCACCAGGAAGGAAGAAGAGCCATATCCTACAGGCACTTAATGGATGCTTTCACTCTCCATCTCATGTCATTAGACAAAGCTCAACTCATCCCTGCTACCTTATCCAGTCCCCCCAGCTCTCTGCAGTTCCTGACAGCCCTGTCAGCACCCTGTGGCAGCCACGGGTAGCTCTGCAGGCCTCAGGACCCAGTAACAGCCCAGGCAGCAACCCCAACAAAAGCAAGGTCTCTACCAGCTCTGACTGGAGACCCCTGCTTGCTCATCCTTGGCATCCCTGGACAACACAACAGGACTGAGCGATAAAACGGGGGCCTACCACCCTGCCTACCTCTGTAGAATCTGCCTCCTTCCAGCCTCCTTCCTGCTCTCCTGTCAGCCAGGAGCCCTGTTCCTTTCCTTGCCCTCCTCCTCCTCCTTCTGTCTCTATCACCTCACAGACAGAGGGACAGAGAAGTCCAAACGTCCTGCTTAGGTTGTTCCATCAGCTCTTCGGATATTTATGAGACAGGTGTGCACCAGCTCTGTGCTGTGATGCCTCCTGTGATTCTACATCCATTCTCATCCCCTGATCCCTCACAGCCAGCTCAGCCTGCTTTTGAGCCCTGATTCCTACCATGTCTAGAGATTACAGCAAAAAGGGGAGGGGAAAGCTGAGGGTAAAGTGCAGCTTCTGGTACTTGGTTTAAAACCAGAAAGCCTCTTCTTCCATCACAACAGCTCTTGGACCTGGAATGATCCACATTTCTGCTCTGACACCCACAACACTCTGCCTTGCACTCTTTGCCAGCCATGGTTGGAGGCCAAGGGTTTACTGGCAACAGCGCCAACACCGAGTGTAAGCTGCTCAGCCTCACCCTCACTTCCTCCTTGAAATCGTACCACCTTCACTAACTGTGTCAGATAGAACACTACCTCCTGTAACATCCTCATCTGCTCCCTCATTGCTCTGCTGGGATCTGCCCTGGTCCTGGCCATGCTACACTGCAAAGTCATTGCAAAGCCATGCTCGGGTGCTCTCAAACCTCACCTGGTTAAACATGCCTAAGAAAACCCTCTGGATGCCACAGGTGCGTTTGAATGGGCAGAGAGGAGGAGCCTGCAGAGGGACTCTGTCATGTGCTGATATCTGTATCCTGCATCCACAGCATGAGCCCTGTGAGAGAGGGAGATGGGGCTAGGCTGCAGCCAACAGAATGGGACACGTGGCTCTCCCTGTGCTGCTTCTCCTGGAGGTGACAGCTGTGCCACCAAGTGAGGGCTGTCCAGGCTGAGGAGGTAAAGTTGGTTGCTGAAGATCTGAGCTCTGAGGAAGGGGAATAAAGAACAAAATCCAGAGTGGGATTTCAGAAAGTGGGATATCTGACGAAATGCGTTGTGTGGTTTGAGGTTTGGCTTTGCATGTGTGTCACAGAGAGAAGCAGACAGGGATGGATGAGAGTAAAAGGGGAATACAGAGGAGGGAGAAGGGATCCATGCAATGTGGACCTTGGGTTCACTCCTTTCTCCACATCAGAGGGCTCCTGTCCCATCCCCAGGCACAATCCTGTGTCTCAGGTTTGCTGTGTGAGCCCATGGACTGTCCAATACTATTTAATCAGAGCAGCTCTAGTTGCAGACCCAAGAAATGGGTGTTGAGGGGATTCCTGTGCTTGGCTTAGACCCTGCTCTACTAGGCTCTGATCCCTGCCATGCCATCCCTAGAGGCGTCTCAGATGGAACAGCTGCTGGGTCAGAATTAGGAAGGAAATTTTCCTAGCCATAAGAGTCCCTCCATGGCTTTTCCCTGCAGTGAAGGAAATCCCACAAAGCAGGGACCTGGAGTGGGAACTGGAGCAACCTCTTTTTATGGTTTTCCCTCCAATGCATGCCAGATGAAGACTCCCTCCCCCCGCCATCATCCCAAGGCCCTGTCACCACTCACAGACAGAGGGAGGAATTACCTGTCAAAACCAGCTGAAGCTGCTTGCCTTTCTTCCGGATTCTGGAACCTGCACCTTGGAGGCAGCCAGACATCAGGGACAAAAAGCAGATGCTGAGCTGAGAAAATAGATAACGTTGCCTCTTCTCCTTCACAAAGAAGCCTTCTCTGGAGCAGAAACTCTTCCCTGTGCAGAAGTCCAGAGAAATTTGCCCCTTCCTGCTCACTCTAATTCCTCAAGAAAGGCAGAAAAGCAGCACAAAGAAGCTGAAGAAAGACTGCAAACACCTCTGAGCTGCCAGCTCAAATGTTCATCCTCTTCAGTTCTTGCTCTGGGTCACCCTCTCTGCCTTATGCACAGCACCAGCCCAGGGTCTCTAGGTTAAAACAAATGTTCTCCCCCATCCCACCCCCCTTGCTTTTCCAATTCCACCCCAGCCCACAACAAACAGCAGCTCGCTGGCCCTACAGCCATGTAACCCAACCCCAGCCATTGTTTCCCTTCCACAAGGTCTATATTTGACTTTGCAGCAGCACCGTGGCTGTGTGTGTGTGTGTGTGTGCATGTGTGTGCACTCTCTGCACACACAAGCTCCGATATTTGTTCAGAGCCTCATTCCCCAGATGCCCGGGATTGCTTAGAAATAGCTTCCATGGGCAGAAGGTGTTTGTGCCTTCAGCGGGAAAGTGGAGAGGGCAGGCAAAAGAGAAGCGGGGAGGGGGTGGAAGTTGAAGGTAGAAAACCTCCTGGCTCTTTTCTCACAATTTGCACCATCTCAATACTCTGCCATGCTGTGGAGCATGGCCAGGCTAGCAGACAGCAATGCATGCACTCAAAAGTGGAACTGATGGCATATCTGGGGAATGATGAGAAAAGGACAAGCTGTGGTCTTGGTGACTCTGGTGTTACCCTGCCCCAAGTTTTGCTCTCTGGTGGTGAAAGTGCAGTTAAGCCTGCAAAAACTCTTCAAATCTTCCTAGGTCTCTGGCTGAGACCACCAGAAATACCACTGGGAAGCAGCCAATTCCCCTAGCCTGGTGGTTTTGCAAGGGGTGCCTCAGGGAATGGGAGCTGCCCTTGGATTCACCTTCCTATGTTCCAGTACTGCACATCCTGGGCTACCCCAAAATGTATTTTGTACTTGCCCAAAGCATCCAGAAATGCTGCCCAAGTCCAATATCGTACTCCCTGTGACCCCAGAGTATCTGGGAACACTGTCTAGACTTGGCATGAGCTTCTTTTCTTTGCTTCTCTTGTGACCTGCCAGGATATAAGGCAAAATGAGAAAAAAAGTGCAATCCAAATGAATGACAGGGAGGATTACTTTCATCCTAAGCACTGATGATCCAGTGAACTCATTGCCACTGGGTAACAAGAAAAGGCATTCCTAAAAAAAAAACCTGACTAGACATTTACATAGACAATGAGAATAAATAGGAATGAACTCCAAAGAGCTATAAGCCCTCCTGCTCCAGGGCACTGAAGATTAGTTCTAGGCGATGGTATAAGGAGCAGCTTTCCACGAGAGCAAATTCTGCAGTAATTTTGTGCAGGACAATGTTTTTACCTTTCCCTGAGCCACACAGACCCAGCTCTGGGAGACAAAGGATGCTGGGCATGGGTAGGCACCAGCTGTGCATACCCACTGCACACAGTTACCATTAGCAAGGCCAAGGCAGGATGGACTGTGTGGATGCCCCGGTGATGCCTGTGACATGTCCTGGAGAGGTGATTCCCGGGTGTTCAAAGCCAAGTGTTATCCTCCGTCCAAGCTTCTGATCAGCTTGCTTCTCCTCCTCTCAGAGCCAGATGCAGGGAGTTCCTCATCACCAGGGCTGCTGCCTCTTGAGGGGTGGTCTGCATTCTGGCCTCCAAGCAGCTGCTCTATTGGGACTAGCTAAAATCTGACTGCCTGCTGGACTGTGCCACTAAAACAGATCCTCTGAGTGTGGGAGAATGCATGTGTCATCGTGATGGACCTGAGTTCAGTACCTGACAGCCTTCAAACCTACTGTGAGGAGCAGCAAAAGTAAGCTTAAGTCACATGTTACTTTGAGATACAGATGCCTCAAATCCACCCTCATTATTTCAATCCAAGACAAGACAAAGGTACCAGGGGAAAAAGAATTTAAAAAGAAAAACTAAATACTAGAGGAAAAAGATGTAGATTTGAGGAGAGGGGGAAAGAGACTGAGGTATATATGGAGGGCAGTTAGAGAAAAGCGGTTTTACCTCTTGTGTCCCCATAGCTCAAAAGGCTGAGTTAACCCCCTTCAAAAAACACTCATGAGTTCATAAGAAGGTGTAGGATCTTGTTTTGCCCTGTGATTTCTGGCTTCCCTCTGTGTACCTGTACAACAGCTAATGTCAGGGCTCTCCCAAGGGCACTGATTCAGGGGGTGTATCCGTTCCCCCCACCTGCCTCCAGCTGCCGGGAGCAGGTCTGGAAGGACTGGAGTGGGAAGGAAGTGTCTGCCAGGCTTTCCCTTTGCTGGCACACACCCGTGGGTGCCTCAAAGCCCATCTCCAGCTATGCGGTCTCCCTTTGTCTTTCCAGCTGGCAGCTCTAGCAATGAAACCTCTTAATCTCACCAGGAGCACACAAGCATTTAATGGGAGACTCTTGAAGCAACTCTTTTGTGCTTTCTTGGTGCTTGCCTCTGAGCTTTCTCCTGGGTGTTTACAGAGGATGGCATATCTTGGTGTTTGTAGTGAAACCTGGCAGGAGACCCTGTTGCAGAGAATGTCAAGGTCATTTCATGAAACTATGGCCTGTGCTTAGAAAGACTTGAACCCTGGCTGCAGAGGAGTCCATAATTAGCAGCCCCAGGGGATGTGGACGAGTGTTGGGAGGGAGGCTAATTGTAGACTGACTGTCTCCTTGGCCTTCAGCAGCTCCCATGAAGCAGAGAAGCGGTGTGCTCAGCCAAGCACCAAGCGTGTCCTAGGGAAAGGTAATTCCTCCCTGGCCTGCCTGGACCCGTCCCTATAAACAACAAGAGCTCCACGGGGAGAGCAGTGCTGCAGATTTCACTAAAAAAAAAAAGGTCTCTGTGAGTTGGAGCATGCTAGGCACGTAGAAGGGCTCCTTGAGACACAACACACAGCCATGTGTGTCTACATGATAGATTCCACAAGTCCCTGTTTTGCTTCACAGGGCTTGGGGGATCAGCTTCTGCCTTCCCATTTGTGTCCCGTGGTGAAGTGCCAACCCCACAGCCTGGTGTGTTGTGTCCTCCCCTTGCACATGGTGAGCGCTGTGCCCAAACCTGGATGAAGCCCTGTCTGCCTGCACGCACCAAGGAGAGCTGGTGTTACACTGAACCCCCTGCCACCTCCCCATATGCTCCAGTGAGACATCCTCCCCCTTCCTCTCCACATGTTTTTAACTCAGTTAGTTTCAAACACTTGATTAGCATGACGAGCTAAACAAGTTTTGACGAAGGGAAAGGGAGGCAGAGCCCCTTGAGTGCTGGTCTGAGGCTGACACAGTGACTCCAGCCTTTGCTTCCCGTGGGCATTGGAGCAGCCATCCTGCCTGTCAGGCACATTCTCTCCTCTCCTTCACCAAGGTAAATCACTGGCCCAAGTGGGCCCTTCAGTCTCTGCTGCACAGCAGCACTCATGCTGGATTTAGCACCCAGTGAGGTGAAGAATTTATGGTGAGCTTTGGTGGGGCTAAGGTGAGGCTGCCGGGAGGAGAAACTGTGCAATGCTGAGGCATCTCCTTCTCTGGGGAGCTGATCTGAAAGAGCAGTGGTATCTGTGGTGTGGGTTCCAGCTGGGAACTGAATTTTTCTGGAAAAAATACCCTTTGTAAGGTCACAGCCCAATACCTGGTCCCTTGCAGAGCCCTGCAACTGTGCAGAGTAAGAGTTGGAGGCACCTGTACAGGGCTCAGTGCAAGAGCTGGGATCGTGGCATGGAGCTGGCGGTGAGCAGAGAAATGAGTGGGATGCCACAAACAAATACTTGAGGTCAGAAAATCCCGATTTCAGCTGCCTGCTCCCAGGAGTGATGCAGCCAGCACAAAGTGAGTGCAAAGAGCACAAATACATCACTGCCAAGCTCTGTGCTCTGTGCCCCACATCAAAATACTCCATCTCAGCAAGAGGCAAGAGCTCACTGTTGCTGCACAATTTTGTGGCTAGTTAGAAATGGCCAGTAGGGGTCACTGATATATATTTATTTTATTCTATTTTTATACGCGCACATTTATAAATATATAGAAGACTTACATCGGCTGCAATTGTAATGGGCAAACATTGATGTGCAGTGTTCAAGCATATAGGTTGGGGGAAAGTGCCCCTGTGTATGCCCGAAATACCAGTGTGAGCTGTACGTGGTGCTCTGCTCAAACCCCGTGATGGCATGAAACCACCGAGCTGTGCCAAGCACCGGGGTGCTGCAATGGTGGATTTTTGTCATTGTTCCCCTCTTCTTCTGTTTCATATTGCCAGAGGTGCTTTGAGAGAGATTCAAGAGATTTAGAGATTCAAGCCTCTAAGGCAGAATATTGTGTCTGCTTGTCTTTCTGTGCAGTGCCCAGTGCAACTACATCCCAACTACCATGGGTGCCTTTGGGCAGTCCCGTAAGACAAACAGCATTTTGGGTTGGGTTGGGTCAGCACTCTTGTTCCTCAGCCACCAATGCTGGGGAATGTGTTTGCTAGTGAAAAGACTCCAGTGGTTTTTCAAGTGTTGAATCTCTATTAAACTCAAAATTGAGTCCCAGCCCTCAGTCTTACGTGGTGGGATGGCCTGAACTATACACGTGGGTATGTTTTTAGCAACTGTTTTATTGGCGGGTTGGTTGTATTTGTCTGGTAGGTGTATGCTCCAGGCATTCTGGCAGAATATGTTTGGCTGTCCAATTCGGCATCCACAGACTTGTTTGACTGTCACAGGCTGGCAGTATTTCACCAATCTTATTGTTCCTGAAATGCTGTTAGTTTTGGGTGCCGAGCTCCTCTTGTATTGGCATATCCCAGAGTGAAAACTCTGCTCAAACTAAGTCTCAGGTCTTCTGGTTTTGGTGGACTCAGCCCATCCATGAAACATCTTTTGCCTCTGAGGGTTTCCCAGCTGATGTCTACTGGGGAATCCTCTGTGGAATTGGAGTTAGAGAAGTAGCTGAGGAGGCAAGTAGGAGTCTCTTCACCACTGCAGCTCTCAGGCAGGTGACAGCCTCCAAGCCAGCTGCCAAGGGATTGTCCAGCACCCACCACTGTCCCCCCAGGTTTGATGGAAAACTTGAGAGGACCAAGCCTGCACTGCCTTCTTCTGGTGGGGAGACATTATTTCTGGCAACTCCTTTTTCACTAGCCACAGGCGCTTCAGAGGGATTTGTCCCTCCACAGGGTGGCACCTGCCCCTCCAGGGGTTCCTTTTATTCAGTTACAAAGGTCTATATAAAGTGCTGCCAGCTGGAAAGTATTTTGAAGAGATTCCTCCTTGCTCTTCACTATGGGTCATAAATTCAGCTGGTATTTGAGAGAATCTCAAATGTACTTCCAGGACTGTTTGCTGAGGGCTTTACATCCGCCAGAGGCCCCTTAAAATAAAAGGATTATTGGAAGTCAAGTGTTAGATTACCTGGTGCTTGTTAATTGAACTTCAGAGGCTTTAGTGAGCAACTGGCTCAAGCAGGGAGCAGCACTTTGATATTAATGGTGTTATATAAATGAATATAATGTAACCTAACGTCATGCTTCTGCATCATGTCATATCTCTGGGCTCAGGGCAATGGTGAGTCCAGTTCACAAAGCATACAGAAATGGGGAAAGGCAGGGCAGATGTATGTGGAGAGGAAGAAGGATTGGGAATCAAAGCGTTTGGGATCTGAGGAAAGAGTGTTTTTTTGGTGCTCGGAGCAGGTGATTGGTGTTTAGCCAGCCCAAGTCAAGTTCCTATCTCCCTTTGGCAGTCTGACCTTGAGATCTGATTTTGAGAAGAGTTGAGTTTAATGGAAGCAGTAAATGACAAGACCATCTGAAAATCAGCCTCTCTCCTTCCTGCAGGACTTATTTCACCTAGACTTGGAAAAAGCCTGAAGATCCTACTCTGACAAGTCACTAAAAGAAAGCAAACTACTCTAATCATTGCTGCCATCAGTGCTCACCCACAGAAACCTGAACAGACCACAGCTGTGAAGGCTCCAAGGCGGCAAGGCCCGGTGGAAATGAGAAACCTCATCAGCTATGAAAATTTCATCAGCTGGTGCTGTGGAAGCAAGAATCTGGAAGTGCAGAGCAGATGGGCAGCCTGGATTCTTGGAGCCATTGTCCTTCTGCTTGTTATCTGATTCCTGCACAGGGAGGATTTGAAGAATTTATGGGGGCACAAGTACCAAAGACTTTCTTGAAATATCCCTGGCTGACGTGTGGTGTGGTGCAGACAGTACTTGCTGGGCGTTCAGCAGACGTTTTTGCACAATATTCCCAAGGTCATGGAAGCGGAGTCCTGCTGAGCACCTGTCTCTTATTGTGTAAGACAGGGGACCATTTGGGCAGCGTTTGCAGTACTGTGAGCCTGGTACTACCTGAATGTAAATCTGAAGGCTTTGTAAATGCAGTAGTACATTGAAGAACATCATGTAAATTCTATCAGGACTTTTCTGAACTAGACAAATTTCCTCAGAACTAGGCTCCATTATTTACTGTGTGAATCATGAATTCATGAGATGCTTGTGAAAGAAAGGATAACAGGAAATGGAAACAGTGGGTAAGTCTATGCACTGGGCATGAGAAGCAATGGAAAAAGTACCTGTCTGAGCTCAGAGTTGAATAAATGGGGTGATTTGGTTAGAAATTGAAATGTACTGATTTTTCAAAGACCCAAGACTAGAACAACACAGTGGAAGATTTTGCAAATTAATACCAAAGCGCATTCACAAATTGTGTCAGGGTTTCCCTCCCACACGCTGTCCTCAGCACCTCTCTTTCAGAAACAGACACTTGGGGTCTTTCAGGTAGGTTTCTCCATTTACTGCTCTACGTTTCTCCCTCCCTCTCCACCTGGTCCCGCTGTTGGGTTTGTAATTCCCTAGTGACAGGCTGGGATACACCCCAGGCTGTTGAGTCGTTTCTCAGAACACGGGACACGTAGGAAAGGGCAGGAGCGGGTCCGGGCCCCGGGCACCGACAGCGGCCCCTCCCGTCCCGCCGCCGCCGCTCGCGCTGCCGGGACCGCCCCGCCCCGCCCCCTCGCGCGTGCCGCCCGATGACGCAGCCGCGCCGCGACGTGGGGATTCCGCCGGATTACCCGGCGTGCCCCGCGGCAAAATGGCGGCCTGAGGCGAGAGCGCGGGGCCGGGGCCGGGCGGGGGCAAAGTTTGGGGCGGGCCCGAGGCGGGGCCGAACCGGGGCAGAACCGGCCGCAAAGTGACTGGGACCCCTGGTGGAGCCGAGCCCGACCGGGTCAGAGCCGGGCTGGGGCTCCGGGGGCGGGGAGCGGGAAACGCGACCGGCTGGGGACGAAGTCCCGGGCGGGGCCCCCTACGCTCCCGGGCCTCTGCGGGCTTCGGGCGGCGCCCAGCGAGCAGGGTGGGCCTTTCTGTCCGTGTGTGTGGCGAGGAATTGTAGAGTTCCTCGAGGACAGCGGGTTCGGGCGGGTCGCACCGTGGCCGGGGGTGGGGGTCAGCCAGGTGGGGCGGGGGTCGGGTGCGGGAGGGCGGCGAGGCCACAGCCCCGGCCCTAGGGAAGGGACGGTCTCCGTGGGGAAGGGTGGTGATGCCACTGCCTCAGCCATCAGGGCGTTGTGGAGCTCTCCCACCCGGGGAGAGACCCGTGTCAGGGAGCAGCGCAGGCACGGATTTGGCAGGCAGAACCTGGTTCACAGGGTGTAGCTGTTTCTGGGAGATGGAGAGTTAGGTGGTGTGATGGAGAGTTAGGTGGGGTGGGGGAAGAGAAAACAGTATCTCTGCAGGGAGCGTTGCTGGTGTAGGAGCTGCAAAATGGAACAAGTCTGGGCCAGCACGTGTGTTAAAGAACCAGAGTGTAACTGGCAGAGGCAGGGTTGGAAGGGAAGAATCAGCATTCCTCTGGTGTCACATTCGTCAGGGGTTAATGGGAAACTCTCTGCCAGCCTGGACATCGTCTCTAGTGCAAGGGATGCTTCTCCCATAGAACTAGTGTTCAGCCTCTGAGAACATGGGCAGACTAAAGCAAAACAGGTGAACAGTAAATGCTGTACTGCTTCTGGCTCTGAGCTTGTGCACTCTGGACAGAGCAGAGTAGAAGACTGAGTGCTAATACACAGATTTTTAGGTGCACATGAGGGTGCATTGGTAGGCATCAGGGTGTGCAAATGATACACAAATCTGACAAGGCTGAGAATGACCTAGATCTGAGAGATGCCAGGTGGATCTTGTCCACTGAAAAGAATCATCCATCACATGTAGGTAGTTCTGTGCCAGTGAAAGCTTTCCAGAGCTATGCATTTCTGTTTTACAGATTCAGAGAAGGAACTGGGATAAAGGGCCTTTATAAGATGAAGCAATGAATCCTTACTGAAGCATCAGACAGCAGGTAAGAAAACCAGGAATGAGCTGATGCTGAGTCAGACTGTGTTCTTTTTATACCACTACTTGAATTTTTTGAGAACATGTGACCCACATACCTGAAACACTGGTGCTCTCTGTGTTCTCTGCATCATAGTGGGCCTCTGTTGCCAGAATTGAGAGGCCAGGGGTGCCAGTGAAATGGGAGTAACCTTGAGAAATTCAGCAAGAGCTTCTGGAAAGAAAAGTTCAGTTAAAGATGTAAGCCAGTGTTCCTGACATGCCATCTGGGAGGGCAGTCTTAAGTGTGCTCTATCAGTACCAAAGTAGCATGTGATTCACAAGGGATCTGCCCAGCCATAATCAAAATGAAATCCTTTCTGATAAACCTGCTCTTGCAATAATGGCAGTGTCAAAGTTAGGTGGTTCTGGTGGCCCTCTGTTCTGTCAGGTTATTTGTTCCACCACGTTATTTCTCCATACCAGCTCTAACTGTTCTGTGATGGGTGGTGCAGGTGTACCTGAACTCACTGCTGAGAACCAGTTTGGAGGAGCAGTTGTTTGATACCCAGCAGCTGGGTTTTTATTGTACACTGTCAGATCACCTTTGTAACAACAACTTTCTCTCTTCTTCGCTTCCTAGTGGATCACTGCAGAAAGCACCTGTATCCCAGCAGTGCTTTGCATGCAGTGTGATTTAACTTCTGGGTGTTAAATCAGCATTTAAGCTACCAGGTCTCAGCTGTGGTATGGAGAGGAGCTTTTCCTTCCTTCCCAAGCACCCAGTGCTCTTGAAATGCTGTGAATGCATTTCAGCTGGGCCAGTGGAGTTCCAAAGTGCAGCCCATGGTTATCTTCATCTTTAATATTAACAAGGCATTGGGTCAGGAGGGGATGAATTACTTGCCAAGACCTGTTGCCTCTTCACTCTCCAAACCAGCTTTCTGAACTAAAGATGACCTTGTGTGCTTTTCCACTCTGTTTCAAGTTGTTTGTTGGCTGCTGCTAAGTCACTTGCTTTGCAGCCAACAAACCCTCAGTTCTTATCTCTGCCATCCACTCTAAATACAGTCATGGTGTAGCTTGTCAGGGAGATAGGCTAAAGCCTTGAAAAAGGTGTGGTCTTTTGCAAATCTGCCTGCTTCTCGTCCCAGAGCAGAACAAATCAAGGCAGATGGGACAAATGGTTTTTGATCGGCATGCTGGTCTGAATGCTACCAGAGCTTGGAGAAAGGCTTGTGGCAGCTGGTGTGGCACACAAAGTGTTTTTAAAAAGGTGAAGAAAGCCAAGCTATTTGATCAGTAGCAAAGTAAACAAGTTGTAGTAAACTGTAACTATTTTTTTGTAGTTGATTTCATGCTTGTGAGTCTTAGAGGCTGACGGTTTTTCTGAAGGAGAGCTCCCTAACCTGTTAAAATGTCTGCCATGTTTTATGGAGAATCCACTGAAAACTGGATTCTGAGATTTCCATGTATCACCACATCTACAGTGTAGACCCAAGAAGCAGTTCTGGAGGTTAGGTCCTGACAAATTTACTGTGTTGTGTATTTGTTGTCACGAGCCTCGCTTCTCCAGCATGGAGCGAGAGCAGAACTCTCTGCCTTGCGTGTTGCTGGGAGAGATGCAACGTGTCGAGGTCTCAAATGAGCCTGCATGTGATACAGATTGAGGGTAGGATTCATCTGCTAATAAATGAGGATCTGGCTTGACACCTTTTTCATTCATCTTGTTCTTTTTACTGGGCTTGTCAGGATCTAGAATTGTTATAATAGAGCAGATTTTCTTGACCATTTGACTTGATTATTGCTTTGAGAGTAAATTTAAGGTTCTGAAACTGGGTATATTCATCTCCTTGCTTGAGGGCTTTTGGCTGGGAAGATATCTCCTTTCTGTACGACACCCTGAGCTTTGGAGAGAGAGTGCCTGATGGCATTCATGCCAGCTGTGTGTATTTCAGATCACTAGTAACTGGGTAAATATGATCCTCTCCGAGGTTTATTTTACGCAGGACTGCAAAGGAACTATGTGTGTAACCCATGCAAACAGGACAAATGCCTTAGGGCATGAAATCATCCATCCTGTTTCCCTGCCAGTTCCCCTACCTGAGGGCTTTTCCTTAGATCTAGATTGGCTGAATCTGTAACTGTAGTAGGAAGAATGTTACTTTTTGAAGTTGAAATACCTTTACAGCTGGTTAGAGGGGAAGGGCGATGCTATGGTCAGAAAGATACCTCATTTCTGCCTCAGATCTGTTGTGTTCACATCATTTCTGTTTCTTACTCCTCATTCTTTGCTTGGAAAATACGATTAACACTGGTCTTTCTAGGGATTTGAGGGTGAACCCATAAGTGTGTAGAAGCTTAGATACTGCGGTGTTGAATGCTTTAGTAAAGCTGCGTGGAGGAGAAATGAAAAGAGTATTTCAAGCTGTGACTTCAAAATGAAGCAGACCCCTGTGGGATCCATTGTCCTGTGTTTTCTGTAGCATGGTCTAATTGCTATGGAGTGCAAGTTGGGCCCTGCCTTGTTCCAGGCAAGTGGGCACTCTGAGACCTCACCATTTTTGCCTTCCCAGGAACTATTTGCTTGTTTTGCTCACGTCTTACTTTGCTGACTCTTTCTGACTTCAAGGACAATTTTCTCTTTTTTGCCTTGTTGTTTGTTCCATTCTCAGAAACCGTTCTCTTCATTATCAGGATGTTCATATATGGTTTGATTCCAAATATGCTCAGCCAGAGAGGGTCAAAAGCAGCAGCTTGCAGGATGTTTCGTAGCTGGAATGACATGAGCCAGCGTCTCCGGAGTGTCCTCCTGGGAGCTGCCCTTAGGAAGGAAATGGCGTGGAAAGCCATGTAGGAGTGTGAGAATGGCTTTGCAATGGTTGGAATGCAGTATCCCATCACTTGGGTGGGCTCAGTTTTCCTCTGCTTTTCAACGATGCTGGGTGCCAAGCCTGAGGAAGACTGCTGTGCAGGGGTGAAGGAGCTGGAATGCATTCTTCAGTTGAGGTGAATGCAATTCAGTGAAACTGATAGGCATCAAACTGAATAATGATTTTTAAGTATTTTCACATGATGTCTAATCTGTGGAAATTCACTACCACATAATAGTGCTGAGGCTAAGAGCTGAGTGGGATTCAGAAAAGATCAAGCACTTAGGAGTGGAAATGTTCAGACTTGCTTTAGTTAAAGAACTTGTTTTAGAAGGTGTACTTTTCAGAACTAATCCAGTCTCTTAACAGGTAAATATTTAGAGACAGGGCAGCGTGTTCCATAATTGTCCACTGAGGCTTCTTGCTCCAGCCACTAAACCACCTTAATGTATTGGTCTGTGTCAGGGGCAAGGTATTGAATCACTTACGTGCTATGTTAGGTTGCTTGCTGACCTTGCTTTTTGTGGTAACAGCATTAGGGTAAAAAAAAAACAAAACAAAACAAATCACCAACCAAAGAACAAATCCACAAAGCTGTGCAGCTGCTCTGATTAGTCGTGGTAGTTGAGGCTTTTAAGCTGGTGAAGAGCAGGGTCTGTGGTTCGTAGAGGAGGACCATCTTACTGATGGATGTGGAGATGTGCAGCTATTGTATTTTCATGCTGAGTGGTCATGCAAAGCGTTTGCTTCTTCCCTGTGCTTGTAAGAGGGAAAAGAATGTACGGAGTTTGGACTCTGCACGTTGCAGCCTTGTTGTGGACTTTAATCTGTAAGGTGTCTGAAAGGCAGGGCTTTAAGGCTGTTCAAGGGAGTTCTGGTACGTTGTAGCATGTCTGTGAAGACAGTTTGTGTCCTGTTCCCATGTCCAATTTATTGAGGATTAGGAGAATCATCAGTGCTGCAAGTAGGTATAAATTCCATTTGATGCATAGGCTAATAAAGATAAGTGTCAGTGCCACAAAGATATGTTTAAAAAGCTGTGTGTTTGTAATGTTTGCCTAAATGCAAGGGGAACTGAGGGAAAGGGTCTGTATGTGTATTTTCAGAGGCAGAAGCAGGATATGTATGGACCCTATGGGCTTCTCTGGGAACAGCGTGTGCCTTAGGGCACGATTTGACCCTTTTGTGGTAGGGCTAACAGCTGACAATAAACAGTTACCGACTTTCATAGAGGTTTTGTGTTTCTGTTAAAATGAAATAGGTCAGGATTGGAAAGTAAGCTTTCCTGCAAGGCTTAGACTGATTTTTAGGGAGAGAATGTCTGACCAGCTTCTGGTGGCAAGAGAGACCTGGTTTAAATTTTTGATTTCTTAAAGATCAGCAAATTCAGACTTGGAAGTCCCACAGTGACTTCTATATCTTTGGTTGAATTCTGTATTTGTATTTTAGCTCTGTGGTAAAGCTGGCTTTGGTAATGTTGTAGAAATCATAATTGGATTTTCTTACTCTTGTGTTTAAAGTCTCAGTTGTCCAGCTGCATTAATATAACACTCATGCACAAATGGTTCTGAAATCAAAAGGGACAGATGAGTTAGTCTCTCTAACTATTGAGGAATTACATATAGGTTCATAAAAAGCCTTAGGCAAGTTTTACTTTACAGCATTCATTTCAAAAGAATATAAGTTATTTTCCCAAGGTAATAATTAGATAATTGTTGTGGCTGTAAGGTTTTTGACCATTATTTTGGCATAGGCTGTAACTGGTTATAAACCTGCATATGTCTTGCTTCACAAGCTCTCTGCAATTCTCAGAGATGTCTTGCTGCTCTGTCTCCTAAATCAGATTTCTTCCTGCAGCTTTAGTTTTCATTAGTGATGACTCTGCTGCTGCCCAATGGGAAGGTTAAAAATATTCTAGGGAGATGAGTTGAAATCTGGTGTTTCTCACATAACTGAATAGTGATTGCAGTTAATGCTGTCCTGGGGTTTTTTTCCCCCTTGAGTATTTTATTTATAATTTTTTCATTATTGAGAACTCTTCTTCCTTCTCTTTTATCTGTGGGAGATTCGTATACAGTGTATTGTGTGAAAAGTGTTTTCAAATGGGGGAAAGGCAGAAAGTGGAAAATGACAGGATTTTGTGTTTAAAATTAATTTAAGTAACCTTTCTTGAGAATGGACTTCAAGCTTACATCTGCCTTTAAGTGCATGTACTTTTCTGAGCAGAAAGTGTCTTGTGCACTAAAGTATGCAAAATATTTTTATTTCCCTTTTAGAATTTAAGCATTACTTACACTACAGTTCTGTGAATACTGGGAAATGAAAACCTTGCTCAGAAGGGTTTTCTCAGGTAACTGCATTTTGCTGGAGATACACTGTGTTATTAGGTGTCCGTGTAGGCACGCAATCCAGTTTCTTCTAGCACTAATGTGGAGAGTCATTTTTGGCAAACATCTCATACCAGTTTGGTTTGATTCCTGAAAGCAAATCACCCTTGCTGGGCTGCAGGATTTTGGTAGATTCTACTTGTAAGTGTATTCATTTTTCCACGATTAGACGACGCCTTTGCAAATAGGTCCCCAGGTGTATCTGAAATGGCTCTAGCAGGCTTCAGTGTCGTCAGGCCCGGCTGGATGGGGCTGTATTAGGGCGCAGCTCCAGAGGTGATTTAGTGCCTGACTGACAGCTCGCAATACAAACATTAGTCCAAGCATGATCTTGTCCCCAAACCCCGCCTACGCAGGGAGCAGGAGCCTTCCTGCCACGCGCCATAAATCCTTTACGGTTTGCTCATGCCCGGACATTTGAGAAGCAGCTGTGGAGCGGGGATTAGCAGTTTGCAGAAGGCCCGTGCGGGGCTAAATTCGGGTCTCTTGCTCTGGTGGTGAATACCGGTACTGGAATAGCAGGAGTGCTTCTCAACAGTGGAAGGCAATTTACCCTGGGAATGGGAGTGGGTGCAGGGTACCTGTGAGGGTACAGCAGACAGGAACGAGCGTTGGATTGCAATCCTCCGATTTGAGCTCTGGTGCCTGATTGATAGCTGCCCAGCACTGTGTGGGATTGAACAAGTCATTGTTAGTTCTGTGGGTTTAACATTTTATTTATATATTTAGTATTTCTATGTATTTTACACATATATAGAGAGACACGAAATGTAAGCCTACCTCTTCTGTCTCCTAGGAGCTGAAGGATGATAGAGTTTTTCAATGGTTTTTTTACAGTGTGAAGAGTGATTTCCCTTTTGCTTGTCAGCGGTAGCAGAATCAAATCACATGCAAGGCCATTTGGGGCTTCACAACTAATTTTAAGCTTTTTAAGAAGTTTCACTGTGCCACTAGGATTTATTACAGCTTTGCACCTTCAACTCCCAAAGTAAAACTATTTTTGTGCTGGCTGCGATAATTTAAATTACCTCCTGGAGCTTCTAATGACTAACTTGTGTTTATGGTGAAAGCCCCCATTTATCCAAACCCTGAAAGCGCAATCTGTTGGTAATGTAGCTCTAAATGCATTGATGCTTTATATCAATGGCAAGTACATGGGAGCCTAAAGTCAATTTGTACCTTCCAGTCTTCCTGTAATAAAGAGAATATGTAGGTTTTGCTGTACAGATGGGACTAGGCAGTACAGTTCAGAGATCTCCTGTGTGCTGGCTGAAGGACCAGCTGCTGAGGTAAAGCAGATATAAGTAGATAATTTTCAGCTGGGTTGGTTACTCATTAATGAATCCTTTCTTGGGTGGGTTGGGTAACGATCTGTGTGGAATGTGTCAGCAGCGTGTCCCTCTAGATGCATCAGCTGAACACGTGTGCTTCCAGATGGTACCATGAGCATCCACGGGGCTATGGGCAAAACCAGTGGGCTCTGAGTAAAGCAGGTGATTGTTTCCAAAAGGACACAATTAGGAGACTTCTTAATATTTTGTTGAAGCTTCTGCATGGGCTTCTCTCTCAATAAGACCGTTTTCCTTGAGCTTTCCAGTGTGCTCTCTTCTGTTGGAGGTTTGAGGAGAGTAGCTGGATGGGCTCATCCTAGGCTTATTTTAGTCTCAGAGTCGCCACCGTTTTTCTTGCTGCTTTTGGCAAAAGGCTGTATAGTCTGATTCTTTCTGCTCTGCTGAGATGGAGGCCAGATAGCACCAAATGTATTTGTGGCTGTTTGTGTGGGCATTTTGAGATTTGGAAGGCACTTAGCTAATGAGCCGTAGGTCGTTTCGTGTCAGATTGGCTGAGTTTCCATTGAGCTGGTTCTTTGTTGCGGCAATGCATGTGGACTGTGTGTGTGGGGATCCCTGTTACCTATCTCAGATGGAGAGGGCTTTCCTCCTCTTTGCTACCTCCTCTCTCCCCACAAGAAAAAAGTCATCACCTAGAGGGCTGTTAACCTCCAGACTGAATTAGGTGCTTTGCTTTTACTTATGTAGACCTTTCAAGTGTATACAGAATTAGAGAGGGGCGTGGATATGTGATCATATTTTGAGCTTCCCCTCCTTCTCCTTGTTTTTGATACTGAAGTTGGAATTCACGCTTCCCTTTTCCTGGGAACTGATGTTTAGGAATTGCTGTCACCCAGAGCAAAGCTCAATCCTCTTGCCTGCAGGCCCTGCCTCTCCAGGTTAGGATTTTGCCCGACTTCCGCAGGCAACAGTTTGACCTGTTTGTTACCTGAACCTTGTGGGGTGGGTCTGAGGGGTGCTACTCTTCAGGGCAGTGGAAATCTCAACTCAGCCAGGATAGGGAAGGGAAGGAATAGAGTTAGTACAGTTAACTCTTCCCCCACACACACCCTCCTTTCTTCCCTGTTTCCTCACCTGCCCAGCTGTGTAGTAGGTTAGCAGTACGTGTCTGTTCTTATTCTTATGAAAGTAGACTTTGTTCTCTGAAGACTGCTAATCATGCCCCATGGGGGTGTAATCAGTTATAAGGTATTTAATGCAGTGCAGGCGGGAACAGGCTGCCTGGCCGGGCTGGCAGATTGCAACACTACAATTATAAAGGGCCCCTTTCCCCCACTCATCCACCCACCGGTGGCAGGATGAGGGTATCTTGAAACAGTATGGAGTCTATGAAAAGTAAAGATGTAGTGGGGGAAGGGAGTGGGGAGGCTGAAGAGGCAGCTCCTATTCTGGGAAACAGGCAGACCTACATTCTGCAGGAGCTGCAGCCATTGCAGGTTGCACTGTTGGGACTTGTGGAGTTCGGGTGCTGTCACTGTCCCAGTGGACTGCACAGGGATGGCCCTTGGCAGTGTGTGGAACGGCAGGGGCTTCCGTCCTGTCTGAAATGGGTTTTCTTGTGGTGGCTGGGGTTGGAGAGGTATGGCATGGTTGAAAGGAGAGAAGCCCATTCTCCTGCTTGCAGTGATTTAGACACCTAATCTGTAAATCCTGCCAGGCTTCTATTTATATCTTTGGATATAAATCTATTGGTAAATTTGGCCTTTCATGCCTCATTCTTCCAAGTACTGCAGCTTTCTGAAGGGAACAGGTAGCTTGAGGCCTTGAATTTCAACAGGCATGAGAAAGTCTACTGGAGGGTCTGGTCTGTTCTTGTTACTTAATATCAAATCATTTCCCGCTGCGAGGGCCTTGAAATGCACATGTGGGGTGTGGAGCAGCTGGGCCGCAAGCCTTAGAAATCATCCCTGCTCCGGCAGCCTGCTAGATGCATCAGTATGTCTCTGGAGCTTATGGCTACATTGACCTTTCCCCTCCCAGCATCCCAGAGGTTACAGTGTTTCAGCCCTTAATTGGTTCCCTCTGAATTTCCTGACACTCTTTTGTGTCTGTTACATTCAAGTGGGATATATTCTTGCTGCAGCGCTCTTGAGAGTGTTGGTTTTCCTGTTTGGTGCTGAGAGAGCAAAGGCTGTTGAGTCTCAGAGTTAGCCCTTAGCACTGGGTTATGGATTTTTAAGGTTTTCAGGAGTGGGTTGTCGTTTAGTTAGGTTGCACAGAGTAAGTGCAGATTCACAATGTGGGGAGTTCACAATATAGACTTGAGAATTCTGCTGACAGTTTCACATCTGAGGCATCGTTCAGAGTAACTTCATATTTGAGAATGTGAATTCCTTGGAAAGCTTTAGGATTTGTAGGAGTGCTGCGTGAAGGAGGAATAATGCTTTTTTCTGACTAGAGCACAGAGTCTCTTTGCAGTGTTAAAATGATGAGGTTCTGAGATAAGAAGTTACCTGATGTCTTGGGTATTTGTACATTAAGTTTTTCTTCTTTTGATCACTGAAATGACTCTGTGTCAGTGCTGTAGTGGAAGAATGTTGTACAGTGAATGTTGTACAGTGAAGGTCAGATCTGTATGTGTGTGCAGTGGAGACAAGCGTTTACAGAAGGATTTTGGGGTAATGAGGAAGTGCCTCTATCCCAGAGAGGCTACTTGACTTAAAGTAGGATGGTTTCCTAGGGACAGAAAAAGACCTGGATCCTTCCAAGCATCCCTGTTGCCCAAAGTCAACTTCTTATTCAGCCCTGCCCCCTCAGCTCAAAGGTGTCAGTGTTATATTTGCCCCTTATAGGCAAAGTCAGGGAAATTCTCTTCCCAGGCTAGTGTACAGAGCTGTTCCTGCCCTGGACTGTGGCTGTTTCCCAGCCCCGGCATCAGCTCTTCTCCCTGTGGCTTGCATGCCCAACTGAGAACTCTCCTGCCTTGCTCTATTTCTCTTGTTCCGTGGGCTCAAGAAGTTGCCTGGAGAACTTGACCCTCACACGAATTTGGGCTGAAGCTGTCCTTGGGGTCCTGACAGTGGCAGTGCAGGCAGGTGTGGGGAGGGAGCGTGGCGGGTGTCAGCACGGTGGGTGTGTGGGCTTGCTACTTGTTTTCCTTCTCTGCCTGGTGAGGAATGCGGCGTGTTTGCCTTCCTTGGCCTGTGGTTGCAGCCGCATTCCTGCAGTGGGAGTCAGCGCGGCGGCGGGCGGCGTGCTGTTCATGCCCCGTGGCTACGTGCTTTCAGCTCCACATCAAAGGTGTATTTAGTGTGTAGCTTGTGCCATTCCTGGCCACACCTGGTGGCCTGCAGGCATGCAGGAGGTGGAGTCTGGTTGTGTTTGCAGATGGCATTCAGGGTTCAGACTTCTTGCTTGTGGAAAGGCTGGAGCTGAATCCGTGCTAAACAACCCCAGGAATGCACCGGGAGAGCTGAGCGGCACAGTCACTCCAGGGGCATGTCCTAGCAGCAATGTTTCCTTTATAGCTGCAGCAAAATAACTCATGCCTGCTTCTCCAAAGGAACTGACTGTTTGCTTGGGTGTGTTGTACGGTTTAATTTACGCCGATAAGGCCAATTAAGGTTGGCTCGTCCCCCCTGCAGCCTGTGTGCTCTTGGCAATCAGTAGATGATTGAGTGGTTCGTGCCATCCAGCTCTGCTCAGTGCACAAGATGTCTGCCTGGAGATGGAATGGCTCTGGGATTTAACCTGGGCAGCACTGCTTCCCCCAGTCGGTGGGTAAATGTTCTGTTCCAACTTCTTTAGGAAAATATTTCTTTTTCTAGCTAGTACCCCAAGAGCTGAGGACAGGAAGCTTGTTGAAGGATGGCAGATCAGGATGTAGCTGTTGTTTCGGGATCCTTGACTTGATATCTGTTTTGAGAAATGGTTGCTAGTTTGCTCTGCGCCCATCGTGCAAGCTCTCCTTGTCCTCTGTCCAAGTCTTTCATTTGCCTGGCACAGGGAAATGTGATCCCATTTGGTAGCATCACTACGGGCAGCCCACAGGCAAGGCTTGTAGAAGTAACAGCAGACCATCTTCTGTGTTCTGGGTAAGCCCTGGGCTGTTCATCACCCAGTTTGCTTGCATCTTTTGCAGTTTCCTTTTTGGCCATTTCTAGTAGCCTGAAATTCTGTGACCTGCCAGTCATTTCCGTATTAAAGTTAGTCTTCTGCAGAAGACCTCCCTACTGCCATCCTTAGTTAGTAGCAGGAATGAAAGAATTTGTTCTCAGAAGTTCTCTGGCTTCATAGGTGAGTTTTTGCTTTTTAGCTGTCGCCACACTCTCCATGTGAGTCACTATAAAGCTCACTGCAAACAGGTCCGTGGCACCCTCTCTGCAGAAGGTTGTATCACTTTTCAAAGCAGGATCTCAGTGATAGGTGATTAAGGGAATGTTACTTGTTCCAAAGCTCTTAGCATTGGGAAACAGTTGGAAATTATTCACACTGGGCTCTCTTCTCTTTTGATTTCATGTAAACTGTGCATTTTATTTCAAACTACTTGCCACCGGCTCCATACCTAACTATTAGGGCTTGGATGCTGAGGAAGTGTGTTGCCTGAATCTTCATTTTCCTTTCTCTGTTTTGTAGTGGCAGACTGGACAATATGCCCTGCAGCAACAGGAGGTAGTAGCAAAATATAAGTAAGTCTAAAATTGGGTTGTGTGGCAGATTACTGATGAACACTTAAGTGTGTCTAATCATTGTCATACTGGCTGTTTCAGCTTTGTCATGTGATGTGGGCCATGGCTGCAAAGATGGAGGTCTTGTTTTGGATTACAGACTGCTTCTGCTGACACTTTCCAATTGCCAGGAAAGGAGTGAGGGACTAAGAATGAAATGGATGTGACATTGGCCAAGGAGGAAGTATGGCTGATTATTGGGCTTTTTCCATCCTGTCAGTGACTTTTAATACGTTGTGGAGAGAAAGTCACTAACTCGTTTTGGCTTCCCTGCTGGCCTTCAAAACTGCAGGAATCCGGGCCTCTGCACTCCTGTATCTCGTCCCGTGCAACGCGTTCCTCTGGCTAGACTGAAACCCTCCCAAGTAGCTAGATCTCCCCCTGGTGGAATATGGAGCAGAAGGCACGGCTGCGGCTGGACGGTAAAGCTGGGAGTTGGTCTGGTCCTGGGGCACCTTGAGCCGGCAGCAGATGTGGTGTTTGTCCATTTGAGACATTCCTTAGTCCAGAGTCACAGACTCAGCAGAGCCGTGCTCGTGCAGCTGCAGGGAGCTGCAGGCGTGAGTGAACAGCTCACTGTGGATACTGAGCAAACACCTTGTCTGTGCAACATCTGCCTGGCTGTGTGCTGGCATTCCTCCATGGTCTTTGCCCTTAGATGAGCAGTGAGCTCCTGGCTCTTTGGGTTCTTGTCTGACACTTGACAAAAAAAAGGTTCCTGGAGTGTGGTGCCTTGCCTTCTTTAAGATGTCTGGGGTTTATTAGTCCTCAGAGCCCCTCTAGATCCCCTGGAGGATAGGTGACTTCACTTGCAGCTCAACTATTTCACATTCCCTGCTTGCTCTCTGAAGAGCTGCATAGGGTTTACTTAAGGAAGGTCTACAGGAGGGACTCCTGTGTAGGGGAAGAGCTTGTCTGTTTAGCATTACTAAAAAGGAGTGGTTTTCCTTTATCTTAGAATAATTAATGGACTTTTGCTATCCCAAAGGACAACAGTGGTAAAGGCATTTCAGTTTTACAAGTGCAATGCCACACAGAGGATATGAGGTAGTCAGGAGAAGCTAGCCTTGTGGTAAAACTGAAGTGATTGGCCTTTGCTGCAATTGCCCCTTAACACAATTGATGCTCATAATTAGCTCCAGCTGGAGAACAGCACTGGTGCTAGCAATGAGGACAGATGTGGAAGGAGGTAGTTGATGTGAGTTCTGTCTGTCTCATCTGCCACAGAGAAGTCGTGTCTGAGGGAAGAGCTGAAGCAACACAGCTTGGTCACAAGTGGGGAATCTGTGGTTATGCCCTGCCAGGGGAGGAAGGTGAACCTAGGAGGTAAAATACGGTATGTACAGAAGGACAGACACTTCAGCCCATGACTGCTGGGGACAGGCAGCCTCCCAGTGCAGGGCAGGGGGTGGAGATGGGCATCCCCTGTGCTGTGGCTGGGATCCTGCCGTTAAAAGGACTGACTGGAGCCCAGGGGAACAGGGAGAGAGGAGCCGTAGTCAGTTTCGTGCTTTACACAGGTCATCAGGGAAAGATAGATGAGTGGATCTGCTTGTTTTTCCTAAGCTGGATTAAGCCATGTTATATTTCTGTGACTGAACTCAGAATGAGATCTCTCAGTAGTTCAGTGATGGTGAAGACTAAGAGAATCATTAAAAAAAACCTCAACCCAAACCAAACAGATGAGGCAAACTGAGGCAGATTGTCTACAGGACCACACCACAGAACAGAGAGAAGATTCTCCAGGGTTGCATCCTGCTTCAGGAGCCATGCTGCTGTATTCCTTACAGAGTTGAGACAAGTTTTGTGTCTATGCCTGCCCCTGGCACGGGCTCTGAATCTGCTAGGCCAAAAGCATGGATTTGAAAGCCATCTCCTTGTTCTGCCCTTGTGGCCTGTTGAGATGACTACTGCCAGTGTGTACAGGAGTGGGTGCTCTAACACTCAGCATTGTGCCTGGATACAGAGGCTGAGTGGAAGTCAATGAGGAATATTTGTTTTAGTCTCCAAAGGAGGCAGTGGCTGTGGCATGGGTTATGTGGGAGATCTCTGTGCCTGGTAGGAATCCTGCTTTGCAAAGGAGTCAGTAGCAACACCACTTGTAACCTCTGGGAAGAGAAAAGACCAGGATATAATCAGCTTTGGGAAAGGGCTGTGATGACCCCTTTTCCCTTTCATCCCTTTGGCTGGACAGTTTTATTCCTCAAACACCACTTTGCTTCTCTGAGTGCTGCTCTGCTTTTCCCAGGCAGCTTACACCAGGTTATTGCTCATTGTAGGTGATGCAAGGTTCAGGCAGCTTGGTTGAAGAACACCCTACCACTATCCTCACACAACACTGGTGTCTCTAGTTTTACTTCATTATGCTGACTGCTGTATGTATTCAGTGCCATAGAGATCATAAAATATTTCTGTGCTAGATCTTCTCTGATGAATAGCACAGAGGATGTCTCGAGTTTCCATGGTAATGCTTCTGAATGTGCTTCTGTCACCAAAGAAAGAGGTACTTCCATTTGATTAAGATTTGAGGATTCTGTCTGAGAAAGGGGATATGGTGAAACTGCATATTAGTTGTTTTCCTGCCTTTGGATGTGCCTCTGACTGATAAATAATCTGGAGAAAGAGGAAGCTGACATTTGGCTAATGGCAGAGACGGCCTCTGTCGTGCAAACTACAGCTGGACCCCTGGACATGCTTAGCTGTTCAGCTACAGATGCAGCTGCACAATCACCCAACAGTTAAGCCTGTACCATTCTCTGCCTCTCATATCTGACCATCTGCTAGGGAAAAGCTAATTAAACCAAAACGATTCTTGCTGGGATTAAACCCCAGCAGCAGAAAAAATTTGAGTATAGTATAAATATTGTTCTACTACTGGATCAGGGTTGCTGCTTTATTTGTTCTTAAAAAGAATTGCAGGCTATTCAGCTCAATTGTTGTCAGGTAGGTGTTTAGCTCATGCACACTCTCCTTTCTCTTTTCTATTCCAGATCATCCTTGTTTTAGATGCAAGAAATAAGACTGTCTTGCTGAATTTTTGTGCAGATCCTTTCTTATGGCAGTTGAGTCTGCTTTTCTTTAACTTGCAACTTAATGCAAAACCAGTGCACAAAACTGTTCTTTTGTCCTAGTGCCTCAGTTTCTCTGCTTATGGAATGGAAATTGTTCCAACCTTCTTTGCATGTATTTATGGTGAGAAAGAATCCTAGAGCTGATGCGGGGCCACATAATTTTATAGTTGCACCAGTGTGAATCTGAGACTTAAGACCAAACAGTTTATTGCAAAAAAAAAAAAAATCTGCAGCCCTTTGAGAGTTGAAGTTTAAATCTTAAAAAATGGAAAATGTGTAAGTGTGGTTCCCTTAGCAGCTGAACTTGTGTACCTACAATCTTTGATGCCATGTGATCTGGGCTTCAAAGCAGCTCTTTAAAAAAAAAGAAAAGAAAAAGAACTTACAACTCAGGTTGATTTCAGGGATGCTGTGTGTACTTGGGTGCAATGTCACCACTTTATTCAGAGTTGTGGCACAATTTAGATTCTGAAGGCCATGGAGGGATTTAGTTCTCTTTAAGGGGCTCTAAGGGATTCTTGATAATGTCTTTCTGTGCTAAACTTGGAAAACTTGCACTGGAGAGGAAGTCAGTTCTGCACATGGTAGCTGAGAGGCAGCAGTAGAAGGTGGCCCTGAGGAGAGAGAAATGGTTGTGTTGCTGGTATGGATGTGAATAGGACTGGTAAGCTTGAAGAGACACAATTGAAAAAGCAGGTAGAGATACAACAATGCCAAGAGAATGAAGATGAATTTAATCTTGATATTCAGGAGGAAGAGTTTGAATGGTTTTTAATGAGGAATGGAAAGAACACTACTAATTTTAGAATTGTTGAAGTTTAATTTTGACAGATATATTTCCTGGGGAAATGCTGTGGGAATTGATGAGATGAGAGATGATGTTAGAGTGTGGGTTTGTAGCATGTAAGGTCTGTGACCTAGGACTTGGTTTGTGTATGTGCTTAGCCCACAGTTGACAGGAGAAGGTATTTTGGTAGAGGAGGGTCAGCAGTAAGGCTGTGCCTGGGGGCAGTTGGATAACGTGCTCTAACTCCACACTCCAGTTTGCTCCGATAAGCTGTTGGTGAGCCATACCCTTAGGAATGAGCAAGTGGGGAACATTGTCTTCCCGGAACTGCTCCAGGTATGTTGGACATCAGCAAGCAATAGCTGCGTGGGAGTATGGAAAACAGTGTGCAGTGTGAGTATTTGATCACCCTTTCCATCTTGCTTGGGGAAAGTAGGGAAAATACCAAGCTGCACTGGTCTGAGCATTGTGATGATATTTATTTGGCATAGGGTTAATAAAACTTTCAAGACATATAAATGTCAATACCTTTAGTATCTTAATATACCTTGTGTAGTGAGCTTATTTTGATTCTGAGAGAGGCCACGCTGCTGTGGGTTTGGGTTTTTTTGGAAGAAAAACCCCAAACCAAACACGAAAACAACAAAACCGTTGGAAGTAGAAAAGTGCAAAAAAGGGTTAACGTCAATATCAGTGAGGATTTTGCCATTGCAGGGAAGTTGTACTGATTTAACTTAATCAGATTAGAGACAGCTGTGATTATATTAGTGCAGCATTCCTGTATAGGCATCCTTAATTTAGTTTGTGTCTTGTATCTATCTATTTAATTTAAATTGTTTCAATGTAAAGTGCTCTTAAACTGAATTAAGAACATTTGCCCAGGAGCGTTATACTGCTTTATATTATTTTCTAAGTCAATTTAATTTAGTACAGTGTATATGTAGACAAGACCTTGGGGAAAAAGCTGATCCTTTTTATTACTTGCTGAACAGTCTGTCATGTTTGGCTGCAGCCATGTGATCGTGGAATGAAAGAGCCTGTTGTGGTGCATGTTGGTGGAGGATGGGCAGACTGATCATTGTGAGCCTTTGTACAACTTGGTCATTCTTAGTCGTAGTGTTCAATTAAAATAGGTTGATCCTCCTTGTAAATGAGGTTTTTTCCTGTCTAGAACACACGTGAGACCCCCTGTAATGTTATTTTAAGTTTCAGCCTGCCAGTAAAAGTGCCTGCAACGTGGTTAGTGTCCGCTTAGGCAGCAAAAGCAACACCTTAAAACTTGGCACAAATGTTTAATGTTTGAAAAAATTCAGATAGCTGAGCAGGTTTGAGCTGGATTTTGCTAGTTTTCTTCATCCATAGCTTGAAATAAATGTCACCCAATTTTGATGCTGTTTCCTTCCTGGTCTGTGTCTCATGACTGTGTGTGCCACCTGCTATATGTGGTGACTTACACACATACAGAACGTATGGCCAAGGGATAAGTAAGTACTGCAGATGTCAGTTCTCTTTCTGGTTGAAAAAGCTAAGTCTAGTCAATACATCTTCTGTTCTGCTTGCTGGTAAAGGCTCTGTGGGAACAAAACTGGCATGTGAATTACTCTGCAAGCATGGTTGTAGTGATAGCATTTCAGAATAAAGCTGACTGCTGTGAACAGCCATTTTATTTTTTGAAATTTGTTTTTGTCAGCACCTGCAAGCATTAGGGCTGGACTTAGTGTCTCCTCAGCATTGCAGATGCTCTGTAGGCTAGGTCACTGTAGCAACTTGTCCATCTGTCCTCTGTAAATAATGCAAATAATGTGCTCTGCTCCATTGTCTCGCTGTGTAGATACTGCATAGTGTGTCAGCCATCTGTGCATCACTGAGACTCTTGTACAGAGGCATGTTTTGGAGAGTGGATTGTGGCAAGTGTATATTTGAATGCTCCAGCAAGGGAGCATTCTCTAGCATTCCTATATCTCTGCTAGAGGGACAGCTCAGTGACATTCAGTTCCTGGCACTGGAAGAGATTGCAGTTTGCCCAGAACTTCTGAACCAATGCTTGAAACAAGAGGACTGCTGATATCAGTTGCTGGGGGTTGTGTGAGACTTACAGAATACTTACAGAGGCTGAGAGTTTGCCTCCCAATAGTTGAAAAATTTAAGCTGCTTCTACCTTGTCCTAATTAAATGCCTTTTGATTTTATGCTTTAGGGAGGTAATGTATGATTTTGCCCCTCTTCTTCCCTTCCTACACAGCACAGGATATGACAGAGGTCTGGGAAAGGAATTCCTGCATGGTGGTTTTCTACAGAAATCTCCCTCTTTCACTTCTCTTCAAATGTTTGCTTGTTGCAGCCATTCCCTTGCTTGTGTTTGAGATAGTTGAAGGCTATGACTCCCAAATTTCCCTCATGTGACCTATCAGCTTTATCCAGATAGAAGTTGTTAGAGTATCAAAATTTGCTTTTTCTAACTGGCTCCAGACACTTCCAGAAACTTTTAAGAGTTTTCCTAATCTCCATGAGTTTTTTATCTAATGTTCTGGTGTTTCTTTAAATTTCTGAGCAATATACTCCAGAAGTCTTCTCATGTGAGATCTTAAAAGAGCAGGTAAGAAGACAGAGTGAGGAAGGACATGAAACCCAGGGTGCCAGGATGAAGAGACTCTGAAAGTTTGTAGCCTAAACTACCTTGTGAGAGTTGGAAGGATCACTGAACAAACTAAACAAACTTCTGGAGTGTCAGCAGTTCTGAATGAGAAGTTGTCATTAGCCCTTGATGTAGCTGTCTGTGCTAAAGGTAACTTGGTAAATGACCTTTTGCTGAGCTGGTTCTTTTTGCAATTTCAGGTGTAGCCATTAAAGGTGGTTCTATACTTTATATGCATTAAAAAGCTGGTGCTCATTTCCTGGTCAAAATCTCCCCTGGGTATTTTTATTCTCCATTAACATTCCTTCTGAGGATTGAATTCTGGTCCTTTGCTTCCTGTTATGTTCCTGTTCAGATGTTAATCAGCTGTTGCATTCTATTCCAGTTACATATTAGTGATGCTAGCATTTCTTGGTCAGTGTTGACCAGTCCTGGCTTCTATAAAAGAGTTAAGAAAGCTAAGCTGCTCTTAACACAGCAGAGAATAGATGATAAAATGCACACTTAAGGCTGTGGAGTGCAATTGAATTACAGGGACTGAGATCTTTATATTGTGGAGGGAGAGAACAGCACTGTAAGAAAACTGTGATTCTGATAATTCTTAAGAGAATTCTGCATGGTGTAGTGGATATGATTGATACATGATGTGTCCTGTGGTATTTCCATTCAGAAAGAACTGGGTATGACTGGAGTCCAGGGATTTAATTTTCTTTGGAAATGTGTTAGGTGTTAAGTAGGGCATGTTACGTGGACTGTTGTTCAACAGCTATCTTGATCCCTTTTTCATGATAGCTCCTGGAATTGCTCCCATGCAGAGAACAGAGGTTTCTGCCTAACAGTCAAGGTTAATTGGTATGGAAAAGCAGGAATGAGCAATAATCCTCCTGAAACTTGATTTTAATCCAAGAGTCACTATAAAGCTATTTATTACTCAGATCTGAGTCGTGAGCACTAGCATACAAGCAGAACTGAGATATGAGTCTGCACTTGGAGTTGTCATCCTTTTATTTTAAAATGAGCTTCAACATAGCCAGCAGTAGAATGGAGCTGAACGTTCTTTTGAGATACCTTCTCTGAATGAAAGGATCTCTCTCATTAAATGTTAAAGGGCCCTTTAATAACCTTGCAGTCCTTTTCAATTGTGCTTGGCACCAGCAGTCTACAGGTGCTGCCTTTAATTTCACACAGCTTGTTTTTCTGTCCTGGGCAGACATCCCTTGGTGCAGTTATTACATTGTCTGTCCCCCTGGTTAGTTGTCGTGGTCAGGATTTCTTCAGCAGCTTCTCAGGTAGTCTGGCTTGAGGCTTTTGAAAGCTAAGGTGTCCTCTATCCATAAGCACAGGAAGGCAATTAGATAAAACTGTCTTGTGTTGGCTTTTCATGAAGCTAGTTAGGAGATATTGATACCTCCTAAAGCAGGATGTGCCGATATCCTGTATTGGATAAGCATGCAGAATATGGGTTGGACCACAGAGAGCAAATATTCCAGGCTGTGGTGGGCAGACACGTGTCACAGGACATTTGGTTTTCTTACTTGTGGGTATTGTACCTGCAAGTTTTTGGAGTGTACTGACTCTGATAGCCACAAAAAATCTTTCTGTAGTGTTGCATTAGAAACAAATGTGACTGTGTTATGGAACGTATTTTTTCAGTAATACAAGTTTATCTTTCTGAATAAAAAGTAGTGCTAAAGAGATTCTGCTGTTAAGAGGAAAAAGCTGGAAAGGTGATACAGTACCTGAAGTAAGAAACTCTATCTGCATCATAACCACTATATTTTGCTTGAGGAAGAGACACTGCTGACCCTCAGCACTGGTAAGGCTGTTTTATAAGGTCAGAAAAGGCAACACAAGGGAAGGTGATGATGAGGAAAAGCCTGCAAGTCCTCTGCCTCTTTGTGGGAAATGTTCAGCTGCTGCACCTACAAGCATCCTAGAACCAAGGTGTTGGCTACCTCAGGCCTCAAGGGACTTGCCAAATATCAGGAAGAGGCGCTAGGTGCCTACAAATGTTGCCTTTTTTATTTCTCTTGTTCTTTCCCTTTTTGTCCAAAGCATTCCTGTTTGAACCTTTCTCTGCTAGAGACCTCTTCCTTGTTCCTGGAGATAAAGCAATGCTCACAGGTGGTGGTGTGGCTTTGTACTCATGCCAAGTGCCTGTTTATCCTGTACAGGACCCACAGAACTGTCTTAAGCAATTCAGGGCAATATGGCTTCTCTTTGTGGTGTGTGGTATAGGTTTTGCCTTTCTCAGGTCACAGAGAGAACAGAGCTACCCTGCAAGTGGATTTTATACTGAGGGATGCTCTCTGGTGAAACCAGCTAGAGTCAAGCTTGTGTGCTGCCTGTGCAGCTGACTCTGTCACTGTGGTGGGCTTTATCCCAGCTGACAGCCAGGTACCATGCAGGCACTTGGTCACTCTCCTCTCTGTTCCCAAGGGGGATGGGGAGGAGAACTGGAAAAAAGTAAAACTTGTGGGTGGGGATTAAAGCAGTTTAATAATTGAAATAAAGTAAAATATAATAACAATTGTAATGGAGAGAAGGGAGAGAGGAGTAAAACCCAAGAAAAACAAGTGATGCACAGTGCAATTGGTCACCACCTCCTGACCAATGCCCAGCCTGTCTCTGAGCAGCAGTTGGCCCTTCCCAGCAACTTCCCTCAGTTTGTGCTGAGCATGATGCTACTAAGTGTGGAATATTCCTTTGCTTGGCTGGAGTCAGCTGTCCTGACTGTGCTCCCTCCCAGCTTAGTCAGCTGTCCTGACTATGCTTCCTCCCAGCTTCTCCTGCACCTTGTCACTGGCACAAGAAACTGAAAAGTCCTTGAGTTAAAGTAAGCATTGCATAGTAACAGCTAAACCATCAATGTGTTACCAACATCATTCTCATCCCAAATCCCAGCCACAGCACTGTACCATCTAGCAGAAAGAAAATTAACTCTGTCCTAGCTGTAACCAGGACATAGTGTCCCCGTGAAGAAAGAGTTTGAGAAAGTGTGTTTTGTCAGTGTGAGCTTGTGGCCCTCAATAAGCCATTCAGTGAAGCTGTAATTGTCAGGGAGCTTAGAAATCAGACTGGAACAACAGTGGGTAATAGCTAGAAGACAGTAGACCTGGACCTACTGCAGGTGCTAGACTGGTGGAAAGAGGACTGTAAATGTTAAGGAACATTACTGATCAGAAGTGGAAAGGATGGATAAAAGGAACTAGGAGTTTAAGTTTCCTCTTATATTACAGTGCTAATTAGAATAGCTGAAGAGCTGCTTCCTGCTGTAGCTCCAGGCTAAAATTGAGCTTCTGCAGGGCAGTCTTAATGTGGACTTGACAGCAAGCTCCTTCAGAGAGAGACTTGTGAATAGTGTGATGAACAGAATTAGTGCCTTCTTCTGTTTCTGGATATTACCTATATCCATTTCTGCTTTGGAACATGAGGTTCATCTGTTCTGCAGAGAGTATCTGCTCCTCTCTGGAGAGAAGTGTGGTGAATTGAACCGCCTTGGGATTCTCACCCTGTGGGAGCAAGAGATGCTCAGGTATTGTAGATGTGGAGGCCTTTGCTGTGCTGTTCACTGCATGTGATGTTGCAGACTCTGGATGTCTGCAAAACAAAATCAGGTTGGTGTGGCAGAGTGGTTGGAGCCGAATGACTGTGACTGGATTCTTGATGGTGGACAGGAATGCAGGTGGGGAAGCAGGGACCCCTGGATCTGTGTGGAACAAACAGCTGCCTTTCTGAGGTCAGTTACTGGTCTGCACAGGCATCCTGCTCGGTGGAGAGAGGGTTAAAAGACATCTGCTTTCTGGGATACAGTGAAGACATGGAGTTTTTACAGTGGAGGGACCTGGCATTAGATAGTAGTCTGATAGTGCAGCAGTTTGCTGTTGACTTCTGCCCTGGCACCTGGCTATGGGTTGCTCTGAGCATGCCTGGTTGTTTCCATGTTTTGTGCTGATAGGTGACTGACACCAAGTTTCCTTTCTCATGTTTCAGGAGCTGTTGGCCAGATGCTGCTGAATGCTGACAGGAGAAAGCTGATTCAGAGACAAACAACCAGAAATGTTTGGACACGTCGTCACTTTGGATCCGTAAGTCCTTGTTTGAGGGAAAGTTGCTTGGCAGCCCTGTGAGTTTTTGAGTATCTGTGGAAATTCTCAGATCATGAGGGTAGATTTCAAATCCTGGTATTTTTTCCAGGTGAGTAGGGATGAGATGGCAGGTAGCATAGTTGCTGCTTCTGGGGTAGGAAGTAGAGAGTTCTGTTTGAGCCTGAGGAACTGTGTGCTGAGAGACAGGGAGGCCTTTGGCATGTTTGTTCTGAGCACAGCTGCAATGGAAACTTGTGTGGACCCATTGGTTCAGCTGTTCCTGGAAGCCTCTGTCTGTCTGCCATGTGGCTGGTGGTTATGCCTTGATGCTGAACCAGCTCCTGCAGGGAGCTGATGGAAAAGCAGATTCAAACTATGCTGGCCTGATCCTTCCTGGAGGTGCATGTTGTCCCTCTCTTTCTCCCCTCATAGTTTACAGTTTGCCCCAAGTTCCACTGTTGTGAAGCTGTTTTTCCCTGTGCTAGCTGAGATTCGAGTCCAGTACTGTAGCAAGGAAAGGGGCCAGAGAGCTTGTTGGGGAAGGGCCAGCACTGGGGCACCTCTTCAGTTTGTTTTGGCAGAGCTTGATTTTGCGTGGTCCTGGTTGTCTGCTTGTGCCATTCACCTTCACTCTGACTCTCCCTGTGTGTGTGTGTAACTGCTCCACACCCTGCCTCCTGTGCCACCTCCCAGGACTTCATGCCACTGGCTTGGGAAAGCAGCACAGCAGCAAGAGTTCTTCTGGGAAAGGAAGGCTTTACTGAAGCCTCTCATGCCTGTGGCTGGCAGAGCGATGGCCACAGAGCTACTCTCCTGCTGAGAGACTAACCTAGATAACCTCATTCTCTTCTTGTAGTGATGGGTACCTGTTGTGGTTTGTTTTCCACTGGCAGCTAAGAATCCACACAGCTGTTGGCTCGCTTCTCACCCCTCAGTGGAATGGGGAGAGATTTGGGAAAAAAGTAAAATTTTGTTGGTTGAGATACAGACAGTTAAATGGGACAGGAAAGGAAGGGATCATAATAAAATAAGTAGAATGTTCAGAGCAAGGGATGCACAGTGCAATTGCTCACTGCTGACCAATGCCCAGCCAATCCCCGGGCTGTGGCCCCTGGCAGCTTTCTCCCTCGTTTCTATACTGACCGTGATGCCATATGCTGTGGCATCCCTTTGGACAGTGGGGGTCAGCTGTCCTGGCCGTGTCCCCTCTCAGTTTCTCCCCAGCCCTCACTGCTGTGGTGGGGTGAGAAGCTGAAAAGCCAGTGACTCTGTGTAAACACTGCTTAGCAACATCTAAAACATCACTGTGTTATCAACATTATTCTTATTCCAAATCCAAAGCACAGCACTTCCTAGCTACTAGGAAGAAAATTAACTCTGTCCCAGACAAAACCGGTTAAATACCCCAGGCTTTGACCAGAGAGGAAGGTTGTTTCCGGGCCTCTTTTGTTTCCCTGGTTGGCTGGATATTTTACAAAAGTCTGTTAACAGCAAGGTAGAGTGTGATGTGCTGCTTGATGGAAGTCAGAGAGTAGCTTGCCTCCCTCCCTTGTGGAGGTGTGGGTTATCACAGCTCTAGGCACAAATGTTTTGGCTCAAACAAGGGCCTGATAATTGCCAGCTCACTTGTGGGTGCAAAGCACTGACTTAACAGGATGAGTGAGATAATTGTTAGCATCACCAAACTTCTGTACTGAAGGCTCCACAGTTAGCATCTCTCTACAGTGGCCGGGAAGATTAGCTGGGAGGGTCCCATTCTGAAGGAGGTTTGTTTGGTCCTTTCTGGAACCAATGTTGCTTTGAAGCCATTGCTTCATGAATTTTGAGTTTATGTGATTCCAGGTGCCTGAGTGCCTTGAACAGTTCCCTGCCATTTGCCTTTCCAGCTCTTGCTGAGCTATGTGGCCAAGTATTTCTAAGTTCATTTTCTTTACTTTCAGAAGATCTGATTTAGGCTGGGGCAGGTATCTGGAATGAGGTGGCTATCCGAGTTATCCTTGGCTATAAATATTCCCTATGCCTTACATATTTATGGGATGAGATTTCAAGCTGGCTGTTTTGGTGGATGCTAAGCTATTTGTTTATCTTCTTCAGGTCATCTGAGTGAGTGTCCCGGCTTCATGAGGCTTTGAATTTGAGCCCAGGCTGGTAAGTGCTCATGTCCTTATAAACTAGAGAAATGATTGTGATTTCAGCTGGGCATACCTTCATGCACATCTCCTGTCCTTAGCCTGGCAGAAATTGAGAGGAGAGTCCCCTAGACCACCTGTTTGATAGTGAGCCATTTACAAACCTTCTTCTGGTCAGGCTTTCAGCTGTTCTTTGAAAAAAGAGAAATGTCTTCCCAGCAAATCAGACCTGTCTGTTTTGCTTAAGGATGCAGTGAAATGTGCATTTAGTATTATGGATGTAATGTTTTTAAAATGTTAGAGATCTTTGCATCTACTTGAGTCTTTTTAGGAGAAGGGACTTTGAGGGAATGACTGCAGCAAGGGAAAGTTCCCAGCATTCTGATGGGGAAGATTTACAGGTTAGTCCTAGGAAGTTGTTCACGTTTGTGGAAAGGTGCAAGAAACTTTTTTCAGCATGTGTATATAGCAGAGTGAAGAACAGTTTGCAAATGTACCTGTGAAGTGTTAAAGCCTGTTAGGGCTTGGGATGCTCTGTGCTTGGTGCAGACACCTCCCACTTGCCTTCCTCTCAGGGGACTCAGTCTGGGGGTCAAAAGAGGCAGCTAGGTTAAAGTAGATGAGAATTGGAGAGAATTCTTGAGGCTCCATTTAGACTCTTACCATGTAAAATGCTACTCTCCAACATACAAAGCAAGTGAATTCTGCTTGGTCACGGCCCCATGGTAGCTATTGACTGCAGGTGTGTAAAATGGAGTTGTGTGGCCCTGCTTGTAGAAGTGGAGAGAGCGTAATCTGAGTGGACACAGGTCTTGCACTTTGAAGGGCTGCAGGTCAGGTGCTGAGGATTGCAGAGATGCTAGGCTTGCTGAGTGTAAGGGTCCCGCAAGGGGAATGAGAATTGGGCACTTACTCCAAATACAGGACAACTATGAACGATGCATATGTTGTCACTGAGGACAGTCTGGTATTGGGCTCTGCAGCGCCTGTTTGATAGCTCTGAGACTTCTTGTATTGTGTACAACAGGGTGGCTGACATTCTGGCTGCTTGTGGGGAAGTCTTCCTGCCCTCAGCTGCAGGCACAGAAGATGGAAAGGAAGGTGTTTCTTCCATGTGTACAAGGCAGCTGCTTTTCTTCTACCCTGTTTTTTCCTCTTGTACTGCTCCTGCAGCAGGAAGAATCCCAGCATAGCTAGGGTGAAGGAACTAACCTTTCCACTAGTGGTACAGCTGCATGTCTATATATTGTGCACTTATTCACTTTAAGGGTGGTGAGGCACTGGAACAGGTTACCCAGAGAGGTTGTGAACTCCTCATCCCTGAAGGATCAAGGCCAGGCTAGATGGGGCTCTGAGCAACCTGGTCTAGTGGAAGGTGTCCCTGCCCATGGCAGGGGGGTTGGAATGAGATTATCTTTACTGTCCCTTCCAACCCAAATCATTCTGTGATGCTATGTTGCAAAATCTGGCCTTAAGAATTAAGGGGTCAAAACCATTGCTCCCTAATTTGATGCCACCTGTGACTTGGGAGTTGTCTTTGTGTTTTCTGCCAGAGTTGTCAGTTCTCCTTCTGACAAATCTCCTGTGGTCTGCTGCACTGGGGTCCCAGTGTAAGCCAAAAAGTTCTGGGCTCTTTAATGGCTGAAGTCTCCTCCCACACAGTCCCTGCTGACAGTGACAGGACACGATCAATAACTCCTGCTCCAGCTGTCACTGCTGCCTGTAAGGCTTGCAGTTTCCATATTGAAAAAGGCCTTTCCTAAAGAGCCTAATCAATATGCTGCTGTGAGGTCTGTTCTCATTTGCTATATATAATCCGGACACACACAAGTACGTGAGTGAGCGCGTGTGGAGGGGGGAGAGGATGTGCCAGCCCTCTGCTCTCACTGGCTGGGAGAAGGACACAGCTACCTCTTACTTGGCTCCCTCTCCTGCAGCTGCTGCTCGAGGCTTGTGGCTACATCCTTTACCTGCTCTATTAGCACTCTGCATGGGGACCTGCTCTGGGACTCCAGGAGAGCCGAATTCCTGCTGGGTCGCCTCTAGGGTTGGATGGAGCAGCCGTGACTCTCCCTTCTATGCACTTTCTGCCGTTGGTAGGTAACCCGCTTTCGGAGCCACGCCGGCGGGAGGATGTCGAGCACGGCCCCGGCCAAGAAGCCTTACCGCAAGGCGCCCCCGCAGCATCGCGAAATCCGACATGAGGTACCCATCATTCGTGACGACCAGGATGGAGTGATCTTGGCTGAGCAGAGTCAGGTAACGACTTGCCGGGTGACAAAGGGCTTAACACCAGTGCACCAGCAACTAGGGTTTAGTTACACCGAGGCAGGCCAGCTCGAGCAGGCAGAGGGGTTTGAGGTTTGCAACCTGAACTTCTCCTCGTCGTGGTCCCTGGAGTCCAGCAGTGAGAAGGAAGTGGCAGGGTGCAGAGCAGAGTTGAACATCAAGAGCCAGCCTGTCTCTCCAGCACTTCAGCGTGGTGGGAAGATGGGGCAGCGAAGTGGGAAGCGGTGCCCGAACCGCAGTCGCGGGCACCGCAGCAAATTTGTGAGCCGTAGCATGGAGACAGTTCTGGTGTCCGGAGATGAAAGACACCATCCCGCTTGCTCCTTCAAGAGCAGAAGCCTGGAACGCTCACTTATATTTAAAGAGCCTCCTGAAGTCCTGACACCGAGGAAGTTTCGTGTCTCCTCTACACACCTGCCTCTCAAAGGGATCCTGAAGCAGACCAACATGACTGGCTCGTGCCCTGAGAGCTTGTGCAAGTCCCGCTCGGTAGAGACACTTTGCCACGGTCGTGGCTCCCGCAAATACAGTGATCCTCAGCTCTGCCTCAGCCCTAGGGAGAGGCGCTCCCTGGAGCAAAGCAGCAGCAGGGCCGCTGACTCTGTCAAGCGCAGGGAGAAGATCAGAGAGGAAAAACTGCAGTTCTCCAAATTCCTGGATGAGATTACCCAGCGGGTGCTGAGTCCCAACCGCTTGCGCTCGCTGGGAGAGACCAGGGGAGCAGAACAAGACCAGAACTCTCCCAGTTTTCCCAGAAGCTCTGTGCCGGGAGGCCATGGGGAAGGTCGCCTGAAAGGGGTCAAAACCAAGCATGCAACTGAAAGATCCCCCTGCCCAAGCAGAAGAAAAGCAGAAAAGAAAAGTGAGGGGCTGGGAATGGCTTCGGGCCAGAGAAAGTATGCTGAGGAACCTGAGAGAGTTTCCAGACTAAGAAAGAAACCTGTCCTTGGGAGGAAGGACAGTAAGGGAAAACTTTCCTTGGAGAGAAGGGTAGTAGATCTGTGTCAGTATGAGCTGCAGCAGCTGGCAGACCTGGGGCTGGCAGGGACATCCTCTGGGCAGCAGCATTCACTGTCTTCATGGAAAAGCAGTGCAGAGGGCAGAAGGGATGAAAGCAGTCCCTGTTCACAGATATTACAGCCACACCATCAGTGTGCTAAGCTTGGGCAGAAGCGTGCAGTGGAGCCGAACTACCCAGAGAAAGGATCCTGCTCCACTCCAACATGCTGGAGTCGGGAGGAGGGGCCTACCCCATCTAGATCCTCCCCTTCCTTCAACCTGGCACTAAACAAGGTAGGTGCCAGGGTCACCAACTTGCAGGCAGGGCTCTCACAAAGGCCAAACCCCTCCCTGGATCTCCTCTAGTCTGTAATGCTAGGGCGGAGAGCGAGAGCAGGCTCCCAGACCTTATGTTGTGGGTGCTTAATCACCAGAAGCTGCTCTCTTGTGGGTGTCACTCATGGCTGTGCTACAGGTTGGGTATATGTTCCTGGGAGTAACCAACTTCCCTTTGGCCCCAGGAATTAAAGAAAGTAGAAACTGGTGCTGTTCTCCCCACTGTAGACTTCCCAGGTGTTTGCTGGTTGGAGGCCCTTCAGGCTGCTGGGCAGTAGCTGTGTGCAGGAGGCAGGCAGCTCCGTTGTCAGGAGGTGTGCTGGGATGTTCCTGGTGCTTTATGTGTGCCCTCTGCCTGGCTGTCTCAGGGTACTGGATCTTTGTATGATGGCTGTTTCAGGTCCTTTAAGCTTTCTCCCCTTTTCTCTAGCCTGCTTTGAGGCAATGCCATTACCTTGTATTAATAAGAATCACAATATCCCCTTTGCCTGGTCACTATCATCTGCTGTTTGGTTATTTGTGGGGGCAGGGGAGGCAGTTGCTAGATAATTCTGTGTGAATTAACTGATTGCCCTGTGGAGTCAGGAGGTAGGAAAAGAATGGATTGATGCTTTGCCCTTAGGAACAGGAGGGTATATCAGGTGTTAAAGACCATTCTTTTACAGTGTGAATTAATAAGGGAAGCAACCCCATGAGGTGTTAAGGCCAGAACTGGGATGGTGTACCTTATGGAAGTGTTAGCAGCTCAACAGCCTCGTCCTTGGCCTTCTGACACAGTCTCTCAGCCTAGAGCTGACTGTGCCCTTAACAGACTGTCTAAAGTGTGGCAGCACTTGGGTTTGTGAAATGCTCTTGGTATCAAGCACCAGAAATAAAACATGGGCTGTTTGGACTTTGTGAGAGTCTTGAGCTTTCATATGCAAAAAATACAGTTGCTTCTAGTGCTAATTAAATATCTCCCAGCCATCCTGGCAGGCAGCAGCCATCTCATGGGTTAGCACAGAGAGTTCAAAATAGCTGAGCTGTGTGTTCTTGTCACTGCTTTCTGTCTCCTTGTTCTGCAGGGCCCTGCTCCAGCTATCTCTGGGGATCTTGCCCATAACATTTTCTTTTACAGGCTTTGCTGACCTTTAGTGTTTCTTCTGCTGTCCTAGAATAGTTACAGTGGTTGGTTTCAGGTCTGCAGAAAGAAACCTTATTTTGCAGCACAATCTGGGTGGTATAACTGGTAGCCACATTTTTCAGCTCCTAAAGGATTCTCTCAAATCTCTCTCTCCCAAATGATTTTTGTGGGGTTTCATGGGCCCCACAAGTGATTGCTGTGGTAACAAGTGAATCCTGTGTATGCTGGCCTGTGAGATTCCTGCTGCCCACCTGCTGTGGATATGGAGGAGGCTGAAACACCTGCTAAGGTGCTGATGTTACAAGAGATGCTGAGATTGCACCATGGGAGGGTAAAGTTACCTAACTTGTGTGGTGGTTTCTAGTCCAGCTCTTCTACCCTGAACCAGACACATGATGTGTTTTAGTATCAGACAGCTGAGAGTGTGTACAGATGCTTGTAGCTCTAAGCTTGCCTAGTATGAACTGTCAGAGCTGGGGAGGAAGAGTCACAGCTAGGGTCTAGCAACCAAAACTGCCTTTTAGGACAGTGTGAGAGACCAACTCCTCTTCTAAAAGAATCTCACAGCTGTTTTCTTCCCTGTGCAGGAACCCTTGACGGATGCAGAAAGGATGAAGTAAGTGTCCTGCTCCCCCTTTATGCCTGTCATACTGCAACTGTGTGGGTGCTGATTCCTCACATCCTGCCTGTGCCACCTGCACAGTGAAGCTGACTGGCCCTGCAGGCTCCTCTCAGATCTTCAGTCTTCTTGGGGCCGTGTGGGCAGAGCTTTGGTCTGTGCCTTGCCAACCTGTGCCTTGCATGTCCCTCTTGCTGGAGGAGGAGGGAGCATGGACCCCCTGTGCAGGTGCAGGCAGAGGAGTTGGTGGGTATGAAGGAAAGTAGATCAAGTCTTTAACAGAGGTGGAGAGAGGATTTTTCTTTCCCTTCTATTCTTCTAACCTGGACTGGGATAAATTATTGATTGATTTTTGTTCATCAGTGAGGGACACTGGAGCTGTGCAGCTCATCTGTCTTTATGCAAGCAGTGTAACCCGAGAGGGAGCTGGGAGCCATGGCTGGCCAGCTGGCATGTGGTTCTTTGCCCCTGCTCCAAGAGTGTTTGTCTGTCCGTCCTGGCAGAGATACACCTCTTGCTTCATGTGTTGGAGTCTCCTGAGCTTTCAGTTCCTGGGGCCCTGTGCGGGCTCTTGGGCCCTAGTGCAGGGCAGTGGGGTGGGGGTGCTGGTGTGGAAGACTCCTTGTGCACTCAGTGGCACCTTGCTCCGGTTCCTGCCCCAGGCTACTGCAGCATGAGAATGAGGAGCTTCGCCGACGGCTGACGTACGTGACTAACAAAATGGAGGCAATGGAGAGGGAGCTGGAGTCAGGTCAGGACTACCTGGAGATGGAACTGGGCCAGAACCGTGAGGAGCTGGAGAAGTTCAAGGACAAATTCCGTAGGTATGACAAAGAAAATGAGAGGGCTGGAGCTGGAAAGATCCCTCACACCAAAGACTGTCTCAGCTGGTGTGAGCAGGCTGTGCCCTGTTGTGCAAATCAAAGGCGTGCTGCATCCTTGAAAAGGTGCACCTCCAGACTCTAGGGGAGATAAAGACTCGGCAGCCATTATTTCTTCCCAGGTACAGTGTAGGAATGCTGCCAGCATGAAAGGCTGATGACAGGGAATTCTTCATGTGTTGGATGTAAGCACGTGTGCAAAAAAAGCCACTGGTGGCTGCAAGAAAATACATCATTGGTTTACCTGAAAAGTACCTCAGTTAAAAGTCAGTCCCAGTCACTGGTCATGTGCTTAGATGTGACATAGCTCAGAGGAGTCCTCCAAAGTCATCTCCTCCAGGACCCTTTCACCCTGCCAGCATCATCTTGCCTCCAGTAACTTGGGGTCTGAAAGCCATCATGTGGCAGAGGTGAGGCACAGTTAATATGCCTGGTTGTCTTAGTAGCAGTCTTTCTGAGTTCTAGAGTTGGTGGTCTTCTTGGCACCTCTGAAGGCAACTTGGGTAGGTGCCTGAGATCCGTTCCCAAGCGTACAATCTCGTTTCTGTAGGTTGCAGAATAGCTACACTGCTTCCCAGAGAACCAACCAAGACCTGGAGGAGAAGCTGCATGCCCTGGTGAGTGCCCTATTAATTCACTAGAGAGGTGAGGTGGAAGAGACCAGTGTGTCTTAGGAGCAGATGGGGGAAGGGGCCCTGTCTTTACCCAGCAGATCTGGCAGTGGGTGAGGGGTGAGATTCTGGCCATGACCATCTATTCCCCATTCTGGCTGGTGTCATGAGTGGTTTTCTTGATTTACTGAGCCCATGCTTGGTCATGCATGAGAGCTTTGGTTCCTCACAACATAATTGCATGGTATTCCGTCATGTTGCTTCAGTCCCTCTCAAAATGCCAGGGATGTGTCAGCTAGTCTTCGGGTGGTCATCCTGGGAGGACGGGGGCAGTCAGAGCAGAGCCAACGTGCGTGTATGTCTGTTGTGTGCATTCATAACACTCATGGCTGTTTCTTTTCTCTCCCTCCCCCTCTCTTTCTCTTTCTCCTCCCCACGCTGCCGCTGGCACACTCTGGGCGCACTCACCTCTCAGGCCTCTCTCAGCCAAAGCTGGATTTTTGCAGTTGCGTCTTTTCGTTTGTGTGTTTTTCCTTTTTCCTCTTTACGTGTCTCAGCCTGTTGGTCTCATTGTCAGTCCCACATACACCATCTCAGATGGAGAGGCCCCAGCCCTCGTCCAGCCAAGGGCTCACCTGGTATCCAGCAGCTGCCCGCAGATGCAGCAGGTCCTAGCTTGCAGGGCTCCATCTTAGGAGTGTTTGACTCTGAGCCAGCTGGAGCGTGGCATGTTGGGAAGCGGTGCCCACAAGCTGCGGCACCGCACAAAGGTGTGGATGGCTGTGAGCCTCGTTTGCTCCCTTTCCTTCCCCTTCTGAGCTGTGAGCAGGCAAGTCAAATAGCTGAGGTGCTGATTGCCTCTGTGTAGCCCAGGATGAGATTTCATTGGTTCTAGAACTTGAATTTCTTGGGTTAATATTCACTATCAATTATTCACTGTGCTGGTGCCTGAGGAGACTGCATACTGGGGAAGTACTGGCTCCCCTATCCCCTTGCCTGTCACTGTGCTGTACCTGTGACGCACAGCTGGCCCTGCTGCTCACAGCCTTACAACACCCTTGGGCAGTTTAGAACTTCTTGAGACAGCAACAGCTTGGTTGTTCTGAGCTGTTGTCCCTCTTTGCTGTTACATGGGGGTCTCTGTCAGCCCTGTACCCGAACTGTTAGAGGAAAAGTTGCCAGCTCTAGGGAGGACATTAGCTGAACTTCAAATGAAGTTACAGATCCTTTTACTTACTAGAGGGAGGCTTAAACTCATTCAAGATGGTGCCCTTCCCCTTTTGTCCATTCAGTGTTGACTGCTGGATCTCCTCGGGCAGTATTCTTGTTTCGGTTTCCCCAGGAAGGAGGGCTGGGTGTCACAATCTCAGAGGTCTTTGCTACCAGTGGCAGGTTGGGATTTATCGCTCAAAACCACTAGCTTTTTGTGAGGCACCATGGGAACCAGGGGCAGAGAGGAAACCTGCTGGTGCTGCAAGAAGAGATACTGCATTAAGGAGGTTCAGACTCAACCTGCTGTCTCTGTAGCTGGCAGAGCGGCTGGTCCCATTTGGCTTTTGGAATCACCTTTCTTTGAAGAGGGTTGTCTCCCTTGTCTGTCTGTGTGGAAGTCTTTTGTATCCCAGCTGAACATGTCATTGTGCTATGCTTGGGCTGAGGTGGGTGGTGAGGCCAAGTTCCGTGCTTGGGAGTTTTAAACCTAGTGTTCTTGCATCCCAGATTAAAAAGGCAGAAATGGACCGCAAGACACTGGACTGGGAGATTGTAGAGCTCACTAATAAATTGCTTGATGCCAAAACCACCATCAATAAGCTGGAGGAACTCAATGTAAGTGTCAGTCTGCAAATGGCTGTGAAAGTGTGTGAGGTGTGAGCTTTTCCTTCTGTTCAAAGCCATTCGTGTAAAGGAGCACATGAATGACTCCAGCGTGTGTGGAAGTGCAGGAGCTGTACATGGTAGCAGGGACAGACAAACAGAAGAGGGTCTGAGGGGTTGAACAGGGAAGAATGGATCTTCAAGTTTGATGTATTTGATCTTTTAAGCTTAGGGTTTGACTGAGCCTGGACTGTACCTATGGAGGGGTCATTCACTCCAGAGCTGGAGCTGATGGCTTTTCTACACCATTAATAGAAGTTCCTGGATCCAATGCTTGACTCCATTAACTGTTCTCACCTCCCTCCAGTCTGTCTGCATCATCAGATATGGCTGAGCTGTGGGATGGGACAGAAAATCTGGGGGGATTTTTGGGGATGGTTAAAATCCCCAGAGGGAGAGGGGCTTGATACATTGACAGAGATATGCCAGCAACAAGGATGGGAGTTGAAAGGGAGCCCTTGGCTGAGTTGTGAGAAAATGCACAACAGTATGGGGAGGAAGGAATGGCAGTGGCCTCATGAGCAATTCAGATGCCTCTTCTGGCTTCTGTTCAAGCAGTACCTGGTCAGGTGGTGCCTTTTTGGGTAAGAGTTTGGGCGAGTCTGACAGTGTTACACACCTGTGCCCTCTCTTGCAGGAACGCTATCGACAGGACTGTAACCTTGCAGTACAGCTGCTGAAGTGTAACAAGTCTCACTTCAGGAACCACAAGTTTGCTGATGTGAGTAGTAATCCTGCTGAGGAAGGGAAGAAGGGCTCATGGGCTTTGACCACATTTTGCTTTCTCCACTGGCTGCTCATCCTTCAGTTTCAGGTGGGGGGAGGTTCCTGTTCCCACTCCCACTGAGAAGACAGCACAGAGCTTCTGCCAGCTCCTCTTTTCATGATAGCTCCATTTCACAGTTCAGCTAGGAGCTGTTATAAAAAGCACAATAACCTTGAACTTGATAGCCTGCTGGGTGCGTGCTGGTAGCTGGCAGGAGGACAGACCTCTCCCTTACTCTGCTCCTTCCTTTTTCCTTCCTCACCTGGCCACATGGAAGGGCCGTGTACCTCATGAGAAGCAGCAGTAGTCTGACCTGACATCACTTATTACTCTGAGGAGAAATGTGTGAGGCAGTATCCAGGGTTTTCTAGGCCTTCTGAGTGGAGAAACTGGTACCAACTCGCTCCCCCTTGTGGGAAGGGATGAGCGTGGGGGAGTTCAGCTCATCCTGCTCTCATCTCCTTTCACATTAGTAGCGTCAGTTTCTTTGGTTGAAAGCATCATCCAGGCCCTTAGCTGAGCTCTCCCTTTGCCATCCCTCTAGTCTCTGTCCCTTCTTCTGTTCCTCTCAGCAAAGCTACATGCTTGTCATTTTTAATTTAGCAGGTGACCACCCGCCCCCATTGTGTCTCAAATTAGCACTCTTGAGGTCAGTGTATCAGTTACTGCTGGGGTAACCTTGACCTCTCTCCCAGCTGTCCCCTCTCTCTGGAGCTTTGAATTCTGCCCCCAGAGCGCTGTGTTCCACATGGCTACCACTGGAGGGGGTTTGGTGCTGAGCAGCTGAGCAGATAACCTGCCTCACAGCCAGCTGTTGTTATGCAGTGAGCCCTGCATGCCCAGATGTGGGTGCAGTTTCCTTCTGGCTGTGATGGGACAGACCTCGCTGTGCCACTGAGTGGCTTGGAGACCTCTGCTCTCTACTTCATGCTTCACTTGCCTGTGGTGACCCAGTGAGGGCAGCTTGGCAGGGTAATGGGGAGAGCAGTAGTGCCCATTTGCAGGACAAAGGGGTAGTGTGTGACCCCAGTTCAACAACTTTGGTAGTAAGGCCTGCGTTTGTCTGAAATGGAGAGAGTGAGGAAGCGGGGTGGCGTGTTGCACTTGGTAGGAACACAGGAAGGCATCGATCCTGGTCTGCAGGCAGGCTGCCAAGGCAGCGTGGCTGCAATTATGCATTCAGGGAGCACTGTGGATCTCAGCAGTGGGGGCTGTAGAGTCCCTTCAGTGCAGCCACCAGCTGATTTTCCACAGATCAATAGACCTCTTCCTAGCATGTGCTGGCTGGGCCTTATCTCTGTGCTCACAGGCATGTGGGACTGAGCCCACGTGCTGTCTTTACCTGTTCACTTTGCCAAATGGGAACTGTGAGCCGTGGCCTAGAAGCATGGCTGCTGTGACAGTTAGAGAGCCTTGTTAGTCACTTGTGGGGCAGGTTTGCTTTGAAAAAAGATACCCTTTCTGAAGGCAAGGTAGGTGAATGTTAAGATCAAGATAATGACTACAAAATGCACCTGTGGGTTGGTTGGAAAAGGCAGATTATATGAAACTAAATTGCTTGTAGGACATTCCCCTTCTAATGTCCTTTTCCTTTTCCCTAGCTTCCCTATGAGCTGCAGGACATGGTGAATAAGCATTTACACAGCGCGCAGGAGTCTGCAGGCCCTGGCCAGGAGGCAGCCCACACCTTGGCTCCATCTGATGTTGTACCCACCTCAGTCATTGCCAGAGTCTTGGAGAAACCAGAATCTCTGGTTCTGAATTCAGCCAAGTCTAGCAGTGGCAGCTGTTCTATGGCTGAGGATGTCTTTGTGCACGTGGACATGAGCGGAGCTCTTCCTGATGCCTGCAACAGTGCGGGGCAGATGGCGAAGGAGGGAGGAGACGTGGGGAAACAGCAGAACGGTGGCTGCAAGCCGCAGAGTAGTGTGGAAAGTGTGCCTGAGGAGGTGCCTGCTTTTGAGAAGCTAAGCCCATACCCTACTCCCTCACCTCCCCATCCTATGTACCCGGGGCGCAAAGTGATTGAGTTCTCCGAGGACAAGGTAAGGATCCCAAAGAACAGCCCCCTGCCCAACTGTACCTATGCTACGCGCCAGGCCATCTCCCTCAGCCTGGTACAGAGCGAAGACGAGAGCTGCGACAGGCACCGGACACTCCCCAGCAGCCCTGCTTCAGAAGGGCGCCATTCAGCTTCCAGCTGTTCCTGTCAGCAGTCCCCTAAAGCAGCCAGGGCTCACGGCTCTTCCCAGAGCAGCCCATTCAGCAGCCCTCCCCAAATCCCGAGCGCCTTTGCCAGCTCTGCCAGCTCTGAGGAGGACCTGCTGGCTAACTGGCAGCGTATGTTTGTGGATAAGGCACCCCCCACCTCAGAGCGAGTGCTGATGAACCGCACGGCCTTCAGCCGTGACACGGCCCCCGAGCTCCAGAAGAGGTTCAGCCGCTCCATGCAGGAGCTGGGTAGGGCCGCCTCGGCTTACTCGGATGGCGAGGAGTCTGCACAGAGCTGCAGCTGGACCGTGAGCCGGGACTCGAGTGTGGACACAGACAGCACTGAGTCCAGAGCCCGCAGGAGCCATTTCTCCTCAGACTATGGTACAGATTTCTCCCAGGATGAAGCCCAGAAGCTGTTGCTTGAAAGTGGTGGAGGCACTGCTGAGCCTGAAAGCCCCTCACCGGAGAAGCACAAGGACTATGTAGACCTTGGCTTGCCTGAGAGCCCAGCTGAGGAGAGGGAAATGCTGCTCCAGGGAAACAAGGAGAGCAGCCAAGGAGGTGTGCAAGAGGAGAGCGGAGAAGGCAGGGTCAAGCCTCCTTTCAATCGGCCGCACCGCAGCCCCAAGAGGATGGGGGTACACCACTTACATCGCAAGGACAGCCTGACACAAGCCCAGGAACAGGGCAACATTCTCAGCTGAGGCAGAGAAAGGAGCAGCCACGCTTAGCGGAGCTGTGGGATGCCCCCATCAGTCCACCTGAGGGAGAAGCCTCCCTTAGTACCCTCCTCCAGGGGAAATCTTCTCTGAGATTTTATATTTATTCTCTTCTTTTGCTACCTGGAAGAGCTGGGATCTCCCTTCCCTGGCACCTCAGACCCACAGTACAAGCACATAAAGTGTGCAGAAGCACACCCACTGCCCTGACACACTCGCAGCTCTCTTCACAGCCTCACACTGGTGCCTGTACCAGAGCTAGTTCTTGGTACCCCTCGTCCTGGTGCCTGTGCCTCTTTTTGCTCTCATCCCCCTTCCCACTCAGGTACCTGAGGCCTTGGGTGCTCTCGTGTTGTTTCCCTGCAGCTGCTCTGCTCTCTTTTAACTTGTGCCAACAGGGCAGAGTGCCTGTGTGGTGGTGTCTGATTCCCTGGGAGCCCCAGGGGCTGTGAGTGGGGCACGAGGACTCTCCCAGCAGATGGCTGTGTGCCGTGGGGATGTGCTGGGATTGCTGGTGTCTCATTTTCCTGCTGGGTTTTGTTTTCCCCAGCCACCCACTGGGTGGGTCTCCAGAATCTGCCCCCGCAGGTCGCTGTCGTGTGTCTCCGGGGCTGGGCTCAGCACCTGGTCCCCACTGGGGCAGTGCACAGGGGCCGGTGCCTGCTGAGGCGGTTCAGGGGGGCAGTGCCTGCTGGGCGATGGGGTTTGTATTTATGTGTCTCCTCCCTCACACCTCTTCCCCTGCTCTCTGTGCTGTTGTTTTGTTTGAACAGTGCTGGTGCTTTGCTCTTGGGTGGGCTTCTTTCTTCTTTCCAAGCCTTTGGTTTTGGGGTGTATTGTTTTCTCTTTCCCCCACCCCGCATAAACAGACACAGCCGTTGGCAGCCGGCCTGATGCCTGCACTGAGGGTGTATTGAGGAGTCTCAGCTATCAGAGCTGCGCCTCTCTCTGATCCTGGCCTCCAGCCTGCAGAAACCCCTCTAGATTTAAGAACAAGGTCTTGCCCCAGGCAAGCAAGGCGTGAAGGATGCTACTGGGTTTTTCTGGGAAGGGCTTGGTGCAGGGCCAGCAGGGATGCAAGGGCAGCATGCTGAAGAGCTGCTCCCTGCAGATGCACTACCTCATGGCTCAGCAGCAGCCCTCCACCAGGGTCTCCTTGCACGTCCCCTTCTCTGGGAGGCTCCAGGCTCTGGGGCCTCTCTGGGGCCTCCCTTTCTGGGTAGGGCTCTCTGCGTGTTTCTCCTAGCGTAGTGTGATATTGTGTCACTTTTCTTCTCAGTCTTGTGTGCTCAGTGTCTCGTTGGGGGGGAGGGAAGGGGAGAGGTCTGTAGATGTAGGTATTTTTTGAGGGCTTACAAAGCCCAGGCCTCCTGTTTTAATTTTGTCCTGTGCCCTTGTCTGTCTGGTGTTTCTTGGCTTCCATGGGGGTGTGGGGCAGAGAACAGCCCAGTTCCCTTCACCATACCCCCTTCAAACCCTGCCCTCAGCTTGCTGTCTGGTTTTTGAGTTGGGTTTGTGTTGTCCTCCCACCCTACACCATGCAGGCTCTTCACTGGTCTGGAGGAGTGCATCCTTCTCTCCAGGAGGGAGCATCTGTTCACATGCTTACATCAAGATTTGCAGCCAAGAGCTGTCCAGGGGCCCTGCTCGCCTCCCCAAACCCCTGTCTCTGTAAAGGGCTTGCAGCTTGTAGCTGGGGCCAGCCAGGGCTTCAGCTTGAGCCTGGAGGCTCCAGGGCCAGTGAAAGGGAGCTGCAGGCCTCTCTGGCAAGCTGTGTAAGTTGTTTTATGTACCCTGGGCAGAGCTACTGCCTACACACTCACCTTGTTTCCCACCTGGAACTGTTGTGGGGCTGGATGCCACCCTCTGGTGGGGAGGTGGGACTCAGTATTTCACTTTCACTGCAGTATTTCGCTGTGCAGGCAGGCTAGTGCTGAGTGGGAGCCTCCTCTGAGCCTGCAGAGTGTTTATCTCCCCTGTCCCAGTTGTGGAGGGGCAGGGGGTGTCCTTGTGTTTGCTGCCATCAGCCACTCCACTGCTGCATTTCTTTTGTTCTTCTGCAGCACTGCTGAGGGTTTGCATCTGCAGCAGCTGCCAGATCCTGCCTCACAGATGTCACCTGGGGTGGGCTGCTCACTGAGTGAGCTGCTCTGGCTCTGAGGCTGCTGGTGGCCTGTAGCAGGGGAGGCATTGCTCCCCCAGGGCTCAGCGCCATCTCCCCTGAATCCTGGCATGCTGCTCAGTGGACAAAACTTTCGCTGAGGCAGCTGGTGCTGATGGTGCTGAACAGAGCAGGCCTTGCTCTGCTTTTGGTCAAGGTAGACTGAAAGGCAAAACAATGAACTGGAGGGGTGGCAAAGGTATGCCCAGCCCCTCACCAGACACTTGTGCTTTGCACCATTAGGCTGCTGGCAGAGGTTGAGGGGGAGTGGTGTCCTCAAGCAGCAGAGCCCCTCTCTTTCCCTGTGGGCATTGTGTCCTCTGTACTCCTGCCCCCCTCCAGCAGTATTGGCTCTGGGGCCTTGAGCCCATCCCACTTCCAGTGTCCCAACTCCAGACTGTTAATCTGTAACTAATGTGTTTTTTTCTGAGATTTTCAAACTGATGTATATTTTAAGACCAGAAATAAACTATTTTAAAAGTAGATAGCAATGGCTATATTGTACTTTGATACTAGATAAAAGCTGGACTGCAACAATCCTGAGCATGTGAGGGTGTAGAGCTACTCATGGTACAGCATCCCAAGTTTGTTGAACTGTGTGCCACCCATTGTCTTTTCCAGGGAGAGCGATCCTGTGACCTGTAAGCTGGTGCTTAAGCACCCCTCAGTGTTACTGGTACGATTCTGCCTACCCCATTTCACCCCATTTTGCTGGCTGACTCTACTGCTGGCTGATCTGTCTTGTGGCAGACCTCCACATTCTCATCTTGTGTAGGATAAGGTGTAGCTAACCCTTTTAATAGTTGTTGGTTTTCTTGGAGTCCCAGCTTTTGGAGTCATCTGATAGTATCACTTCAGAAACTGCGTGACACGGGACCATGTAACATACCCCCTTGCTGGGGTTCCTAAGAGGTTTATAATTCTAGATTCAGTATTTTGTGTGAGGAGGGAGGATTGGGGGTGACTGGACACACCCCAGACAGGAAGCCCTCCAAACGTGAGGCAGAGGGTTCCTGCAGGATGCTGGTACAGATGATTGGAAGTGTTTCCTTTTCATGTTGGAGGGTGCTGCAGAGGTCAGAGGGCTGTGATGAGTTTTCCTCCATCTCCCAAGTTAGGCTGCCTGTACCTTTCTGACCTGGCTGCATGTAAGCCTAACACTGGAAAGAGTGTCTTGTTTCTTTGTCCCCGTAATTAATGATTTTATTCCTCATTCCCTTGAGTAGCAGCTGCTGCCACAATTTAATCTTCCAGCCTAATCTGAGCCTTGAAACACGATCTTCCTTGTCAGGGGACGCTTGGCCAAGCAGTGCAACCCACGGTGCTGGTGCGGGCTAAAGCCTCCACCAGGGTGTGCACGGCTGGTGTGAAGCTCCCTGCAAGCTAGATTCGCCCAGCCCCCTTCCTCCTGTCCCGAGGGAAGAAGGGCTCGGGGACAGAGAACGGAGCTGTCACCGACCTGTCCCAAGGGCCGGGCCCGAGGCGCGGGACAGCCCGTGAGGCGAGGGGCTGGCGCCCTCTGTCGGCGCTCCGGGCCCACAGCGCCTGCCCGCGCCGGGCACCTCCCAGGCCGTGCCCGTCCCTGGCGGCACCTCCCAGGCCGTGCCCGTCCCTGGCGGCACCTCCCAGGCCGTGCCCGTCCCTGCCGGCACCTCCCAGGCCGTGCCCGTCCCTGCCGGCACCTCCCAGGCCGTGCCCGTCCCTGCCGGTCCCTGCCCCTACCTGCCGGCGCCCGCTCTCCCGGGGCCGCACAGTGGCGAAGGCGGACGCTGCCGAGTGGTGCCACCACATCTGTGACCTTTATAAAAGTCTCATCGCGACAGCAGTACAAGCGATAGAAAGGACATCTCTTATACACATCTGAATAAATACAGCCTACGCCCTGCGGGCGCAGCCGGGTGTGGGGGTGGCAGGGCGGCGTGAGCTACACATGCGGCGACGGGGACAATCACAAGCGGCCGGCGAGACGTGTGACGGCACAGAGACGTGTGTGGAGATTCGCTCGGACCAGGCTCCTGCTCAGAGCCGAGGGAGGCAGCGACAGGAGGTGAGATGTGTGAGAAGAGGGCTGGGGAGCCCAGCGGAGGCTGGGGCTGGCGGCTGCTCGGGGCTCTCCTCGGCAGAAGCAGGCAGGGTAGCCCAGCTACATCTCTGTTTCTGCTAAGAGGCTGTCACCGAGGCCTGACGTCATCAGGACCATCTGGGAGCTGGAATCTGTGTCGAGAGAGGGAGAGAACCATGAGCTGTTCGGGCTGCCAGAGTGCAGCAGCGCTGCACTCCAGATCCAGAGGTGAGGGTGGGGAACTAAAACACCGCAAGGTGGGAAGAGAACTGCTGAGGGAAGTGTGAAAATAAGTAGGAACTACACTTGCTCTGGCCACTCAGCAGAACAGAACTGATTTTTGGGGAGGGGGAGAAAGCAGAGACAGCAGCAAGAGGCCAGAGGAACAGGTCTGAGTACCCCTGACCCTGGTTGTGCTGGCCCAGCCATGCCCTTACCCAACCCTGCACAGGCCTTTAAATCTACACTCATCGAGCATTTTTCAGTAGAGAGACAGTGTCCAGGTGGGGCAGGCTTCAGGATGCAAGCCAACCAACACCACACAGGGTGGTGGTGGTGTTGCCTTCCCAAGAGCAGGGAATGCCAGGGGCAATCAGCCATGTTACAGCAACAGAGGCCTGGAAACACTGACTTTCTGCACTGCATGAATGGAGGGTTTGTGCAGCCCTCCCCTGCCTGCCTTGGGGAGGTGAGGGCAGCTTGCTGGCTCTGCCATGGCTCAGAGCAACAGCCAGGAACACTGTGACTCTCCCAACAGCAAGTGAATCAACTGCAAGGAGAATGGGCATGCATAGCAAGTAAGAAACTTAGCAGGGCACCAGTTTCCCATCCAGAGGCCTTTTGAAACTGAAAAAAAATAATCTGATTTTTCCTGGATGGAGGAAGGAGATCTCTAGTGGCAGTCCTGCACATTCAAAACTACTGCAGGGGAATCAATTTCAGGAATCAGTTTCTGGAAACTAGATCCAAAACTTGGCAAAACTGTCACTAAATAGATGAGGATCCAGATGTTTCGAGGCTCAAGGGTTGGTTGTGCTTCTCTGCTGGTAGTATGATATGAGAACTGTGAGGGGTGAAGGACAAATGAAGGTAAGAAAAGCAAACCCTCAAACCAGCTGGATCACAAGGCAGGCATGACAAAATAAAATATCATATATGCAAACTACACAGAACAGGCTATTGCTATCTCCATAATAAACCTTGTTTCCATTATAAGCAACAGACAGACCGTGGCACCTGGCTAACCTTTCCCATGTTTGGGACATAGAGATAGGAACAGCCAATGCTGTGCGGATTGCAGGGAGGCTCTGGAAACAGTGAGGAATGACACAATTTTTGGCTAGGATATCTGGCAAAGGCTCCCAAGATCTTTAATATGCCTGCCCTTGAGTTTTAAGACTTTCAGATTTTGTTCCTGCAGCATCAGGAAAAATGCCTCAGAGGTACCATTTCCGCTCTTTGCAGCAGCTGCATTGTCCTTGGAGGCTGCCTTTCCAAAAGCGGTGCAGCCCAATGCTGTTTAACATGAAGGTCACACCTGGAGGCGTATGTGTTCCATGGAGGCTGTATGTATTCCATGGAGGCTCTGTGTATTCCAGTTCATGGGGAGAAGGGACAGACCCATTCACCAACCCCACTGCAAGAGGCCAGTGGCACTGAAAACATCCCAGACACCCCAGTTCTTGCCCCTCAACTCCTGTCCCCCAGCCCAGCTCCTGGAGCTCTTACTGTTCTGGCAGATCCAGGGGTTCTTCTCCCTGGTTGTGACTTCGTGGGCCTCTGTCTCCTCCTCTTCCTCACCCTCTGAGAGAAGATCAGAGATCTGCTGCTGCAGCTCGGGACTAATGTTGTTCTCTGCCAGGATGAGTGTCCGTAGGGCTGTGGGGTAATTCTCTACCATGTCCAGCAAGGTCTGGGGGGAGAGTGAGATAAACAGGCTGACAGGCATCACAAAAGCTGAGCAGAAAAAGTGTCAGTTCTCATCTCCCTGCAAACTCCAGCCATCCTCTCCTTACTTCTACCTTCCCTTGGCCTTGACCTCCCTTCATCAGGCTTTATGAGAGACTGAGGACTTCCCATCTTCCTGTTGGAAGAGCCAAGCTTGGATTTTCTGGCTCTGTCTAAAGAAAGGACTGCTCTACACTGTTGCTCTCACACATCGAGGCCCATTCCTTCTTAACACTGGAAGCTGGAGATCTGAGAGTCTGTGGAACTGAGCCTTGGCCTCTGTTTTTCCACAGAGATTTAGTTCTGATTCTCAGCCAAAAATCCAACCTCATTTCTTCCAAGAAAACAGCCAGGGGAAAGCAAGGACCCCCCTGGGTGCAGGGAGGGAAGGGGGTGCATGTGGACTCCAGCATGTGGCTGGAGGCAGGTGTGGGTCTTGGGGCCTCTGCAGACACCCAGACCTGCCCTTGAGGTGTCAGTGATGCTGCAGAGGGACTGTGGGCTCCCATACCTGAGCTGACTGGTTGGTAAGTCCTGTTCCCTCCAAGTCCAGCACTTCGAGGGTTCGGCTGGAGGCCACAGCGACAGCGAGCATCCCGGCTACCTGGTCACCTGTGGGAGGAGCAAACCAGGGCTGTCAGCAGTGCCCGCCTTCCCTCCTGTAATAACACACGCCCTCATGCGCCTGGGGCTGTCATGGGAACATCCTCTGTGTATTTCTGCCATCAGACAACCTTCCAAATCTGTTACCTCACGGTGGATAAAAAGCTGTTAACTCAGAAAAGAGACAAGGAAAGGTGCACCATTTTGTGATTATGGGAGCAGTCACTGATTTTCAGGGGGAACACAAAGGAACACTGTGAAATTGGTTTTATTCCCTAAGGAACCATATCTTCCCAAATCTCGTTCCTACTCAAGGAGGCAAGGGCCTTTAACAGTCACTGTAGGGCATCCCAGACACAGAATAAGAGCTGAATACTTCAGTCTAGGGAAAGGCTGGAGTCAGACAGAGGACTCTGCACCAGCTGGCAGACTGCCACCCTGCAAAGGGGGTAGACCTTGGGAGGGGATGCAGCAGGATCAGGAGCATTGAAGGCTGATGTCGCTGAAGAGACAAGACTCCAGAATGCATTTTAACATTCCCTGTTGAGTGCCAAGATACCATACAACCGTGACACCTTCTCTTGGAACAAAATCCAGACTGCTGTCAAGTAACACCCTGGGACTTTTTCTGTCCAAGAGAAGGTACCTGGTCAGTGAAGAGGGCCTGGGGGAGGCTCTGCTTGCAGACAGGTTGAGGAGGGGACTGTCATCCGGCTGCTCAGAGAGGCATGGGCCAATCTCCTCTTCACCACCTTGCAGCAGAGCAGGAGAGAGTTTGTTTCTATGGCAACGAGTGCCAGGCTCTCCTCCTCCTCCTCCCTGCTCCTCCAGGAAGATGAAGGGGGGAGTGTGGGGACATACTGCATCTGCCAAGCCAGCTTCAGTGCCCAGGGCTTCAGGAAGAAGGGAGACGTGGAGAGTCAAACGTGACGACAAAAGCGGTGGAGTGGGCAAGGCACAGCCCCCTTTCTGCACCTCCCCGCAGGGCACATGGCCACCTCACACCAGCAGAGCAGTGAGGGTGGCGTCCCCTAACAGCTGCAGGTGCCTGGCAGGGTGAACTTGCTGCTGGGGAACAGAGGGCACTCACACAAGGAACTCGCCCCATCCTACTGTTGATGCTCTACCGCCCTTCCAGAGCTTGGTCCCTGGCCACCCACTGGTGCAAATCACACAAACGCTGAGAGCAGGAGTGCTCCTCCTCCCCGGCCCCCGGCTTACCTAGGGGGTTGTAGTCCAGGTTGAGCACGCGGAGCTGTGAGCTGTGAGCCACTGCAATGGCTAGGCGTCCCCAGCCTTTACTTGTGATGCCTGGGTTGGCGCTCAGTGTTAGCTCTTTGAGGCCTGGAGAAGAGAGAGAAGCCAAACCAGAGCCTTAGGGTCCCCAAAGCAGTCACAGGAGAACTTGTTCAGCTCACCAGAACAGCTTTGGGTTGTGTCTCCTGTACTCTGTAAGGCTTGGTTTGCTCTGACAACTGTCATCACATATTTCAGTGATCAGTGAAATATTTCACTGCCTTCAGCTGTGGCCCTTCATTTAACCGTGCTGCAACTGCCCCATTTATCTGCTCTCCCACCCTGTGTCCTGCTTACCCTACATAGGAAACACAATGGAAATTAAGGGGGGTGTGAGACAACTGACTGGCGAAGAAGGTGGCATGAGGCGACAGGCTGGAGAGAGCATAACAGGGACAGTATGCTCTGAAGCCTGCACCTGAGAGGGGTGGCCAACAGAGATAACAGCATCAATGGCGTTGTGCACACACAGAGGAGGAGCTGCTGGGAAAAGGTGGAAAGCACTTTGAGAGTCAGGAGAAAGGAGTGGTATTACCTCAGCACATGCCAGCTCTCAGCTTGAGTGGTTTACTGGCCTCACACTACCAAAGATTCCCTGCAAAGACCTGAGTCTTGGCATGAAGGCTGTGACCGTGCAACTACAGACTCTTGGGGTGCACCTGCAAGCAGGGACAGCTCCCAGGCACTGATAATAAAGCTAAGGGCTGAGGTAGGGGCACACAATATATTTATCTATGGTGATTATCAACACACAAAAGCAAAATAACAATTTTAAAGTCCAAGCTGTCCTCTCCTCCAGTTTCAAATGCTGCTGACATGAACCAGAAGCAACCTGTTAGTCCCTGAGCTCCAAACTGCCAGCAGGACAGATCAGTAGCAGAAAGCCCAAACCTGCCCAAGGGTACCCCTCGTCTACTGCTTGGCTTATCTGCTTTTGTTGCGTGAGGGGAAAGAAATCCTTAGCCCTGGCAAACCACAGAGCCTGCTTCCTCCAGGGCTGAAGGTTTAGTGCCGCATACATCTGATCTATGTCAAAGTTCCACCAGTCATTGAGCAGCCCACAGTCCCTGGTGCTTACCAGACTTGGCCCCATCAGGCGGCAGGAGCCCACAGATAAGGTTGATGCCTTCATCACCCAGCATGCAGTCTCCTAGATCCAGAGCCACCAGCGAGGGGTGGATGGAGAGAGCAGGGTTGAGGAGGGCCAAGCCTGCATCTGTCAGGGGACTCCCATGGAGGCTGTGCAGGTAAAAGGGAAAATTACTACGGAGCCTTCTTCCTGAGGGCTAACTAACCTGACAGGGAGGAAGAAGCAGACAAAATGAGGCGGATGACAAATACTAACCCCAAATGGGCAAAAGGCTTTGGGAAGCCTCTGTCGCTAGGGTCGGCTGGCCGCTAAGGTGGCCCTCCTCTCCCGGCCGGGACGAGGGGTGCAGAGGATGCCAGCGTTGAAGGGGCAGCCCCACCACCTCCCGGCTGGAGGACCGGGACCGAGAGGCAGGGCCGTGCCCAGCCGGCGGGGGCAGAGGTGGCTCCCTCCCAGCCAGGTGGGGGCTTATCCTCCGCAGCGGCAAGGGCATTTTCCCTCCGACGAGACTCAAATTCAGGGGCTGGCCCCGAGCTGATAGTCCCCCGAAAGAGCCGTCCCCGCCCGGGAGGGCGCCGGGGCCCCCTCGGCAGCCCCCGCCCCACCGTACTCACAAGAGGGACTGAACGGAGCGGTTCGTCTTGAGGGCCTCGGCCAGCTGCTTGACGCGGTTGATGTTGGAGACGATGCCCAGGTTGAGGTTGAGCTGCGCGAGGGAGCGGGACTCGGCCACCCCGCGGCAGACGTGCCCGAAGTCCCGCTCGGAGAGCTGGCAGCCGCGCAGCGACAGCAGCCGCACCGAGTTCTCCCGCAGGCTCTCGCAGATGTCCCGGATCTCCGCCCCCGACAGCGTCTCCCCGGAGATCTGGATAGACCCCGGCAGCATCTTCCCCCGGCTCGGAGCGCCGCCGATCCCGGGGCCGCGCCGCCCGGGCGCA
>VZUI01031790.1:0-10961 GCA_013401135.1 Cettia cetti
TTAAATTAAATTAAATTAAATTAAATTAAATTAAATTAAATTAAATTAAATTAAATTAAATTAAATTAAATTAAATTGAATGAAATGATATTAAAATAAATTAAATCCAAGAGTTTAAATTAAGTTAAATAGAATTAAATTATATTAAATTAAATAGAAAGAAATAGAATTAAATATTATTAAATATTATTAAATAGAATTAAATTAAATTGAATTAAATTTAAATTAAATTGAATTAAATTAAATTGAATTAAATTAAATTAAATTAAATTAAATTAAATTAATCCAAGAACTAAAATTGAAAAATGAGAGAATAAAATTAATAATATTTAAAAATTCAAATAATTAAACCCCAATTAAAATCAATTTTAAAATGCGATTAATTCTCAATTAAAATAAATTTTAAAATCCAATTAAATCTCAGTTAAAACCCCAATTAAAATCAATTTCAAATCGAATTAAATCTCAATTAAACAAAATTTTTAAATCCAATTAAATCTCAATTAAAACCCCAATTAAAATCAATATAAAAATCCGATTAAATCTCAATTAAACCTAATTAAAATCAATTAAAAAATCGAATTAAAATCTTCTTTTTACCCCTTTTTTTACCCTAAAATGGCCCCAAAAATTCAAATTTTTTTTCCCCCGAAACCAAAAAGGGGAAATTCGACCCCGAGAAAGTTTCGAAAACAACAAAAAAAAAAAAAGAGAAATTTTGGGGTTTTTTTGGGGGGTTCGGAATTTCCCCTTTTTGGGGTTTGAAAAACAACACCTGGGGGGAAACGGAAAAAAAAAATCAAATTTGGGGGAAAAAATTTGAATTTTTTGCGGGAAAATTTGGGTTAAAATGAGAAATTTTTTAAGAAAAAAAAATCAAATTTTTAGGGAGAAATTTTGGGTTAAAATGAGGAATTGTAGAGAAAAAAATTGAATTTTTAGGGGAAAAAAATCAGATTTTTTAGAGAAAAAAATTCAGATTTTTTTAGAAAATTTGGGTTAAAATGAGAATTTTTAAGAGAAAAAAATCGAATTTTTAGGGGGGAAAAAATCAGATTTTTTTAGAAAATTTGGGTAAAAATGAGAAATTTTTAGAGAAAAAAAATCGAATTTTTAGGGAGAAAATTTGGGTTTAAATGAGAATATTTTGAGAAAAAAATCGAATTTTTAGGGGGAAAAATCAAAATTTTTTGAGAAAATTTGGGTTAAAAATGAGAATTTTTTAGAGAAAAAATCGAATTTTTAAGGGGAGAAAATTCGGGGTTTTAGGGGGGAAAGAAGAATTTTGGGGGTGAAAAATTAAGATTTTTAAATTGAGTTTTAATTGGGCTTTAATTTGGCTTAAATTGAATTTTTAAGGGTTTTTTTTACAATTTCAATGACTTTATTTTTGGTTTTAATTGAATTTTAATTGAGTTTTAAACGAATTCTAAACGAATTTTAAAGCAATGTAGTTGAATTTATTTGAATTTGAATTTTAATTGAATTTTAATTGAATTTTAATTGAATTTTAATTGAATTTAATTCAATTTTGAGTTTTAATAGAATTTTAATTGAATTTAATTGAATTTTAATCGAATTTTAATTCAACTTTAATTGACATTTAATTGATTTCTTTTAGAGATTGTTTTAATTGAATTTTAGTCAATTTTCATTTAATTTAATTGGTTTTAATTAATTTTAATTTGGTTTTGTTTGCTTTAATTTAAATTTTCATTGAGTTTAAGGGAATTGAAAGGGTTTAATTGGCTTTAATTGGTTTTAATTGGCTTTAATTGGTTTTGAATAATTTTTAATCGGATTAATTGAATTTTAATCAACTTAATTAATTTTAATCTAATTTTAATTGATTTTGAATTGGTTTTGATGACTTTCAATTGGTTCTAATTAATTTTAATTGTTTTAATTGATTTTATCGGGGGTTGATTAAATTTTTACCCACTTTAATTCATTTTTATTTACTTTAATTAATTTTAATTCACTTTAGTTGATTTTTAACTGGCTTTAATTAATTTATATCGAGCTTAATTAATTTGAACAGAATTTAATTGCACCTTTCATCGATTTTTAATTAATTTTCATCAATTTTTAATCAGTTAAGGGGGAAATGTTTCCAATTAATGAATTTAATCGGGTTTATTAACTAATTAATTGGATAAATCGGATTTTAATCAGTTTAATTAATTTAATTCCCTTTTTAATTGGATTTCTTTCATTCATTGTTTGAATTTAATTGAGTTTTAATTAGATTTATTAGGAATTAATTGAGGTTTTTTAGATTTTAATTGATTATTATTTGATTTTCATAGATTTTAATCATTTTTATTTGGCTTTAATTGGTTTTTCATTGGCTTTAATTGGTTTTCATTGGTTTTCATTGGTTTTAATAGGATTAATTCGGTTTTAATTGGTTTTCATTGGTTTTAATTGGTTTTGATAGGTTTTAATTGGTTTTAAATAGGATTAATTCGGTTTTAATTGGTTTTTAATGGGATTAATTCGGCTTTAATTGCTTTTTAATAGGATTAATTCGGTTTTAATAGGTTTTAATCAATTTCTAATAGGATTAATTCGGGTTCAATTGGTTCCAATTACTTTAATGAGATTTTAATTATTTAATTCAACTGTTAATTGCATTGATCCAATTTTAATGGCTTTAATTAGGCTTGGACATGCTTTAATCGATTATTAATTGATTTCTAATCGATTTTAATTGATTTTTGATCAATTTCTGAGGGACAAAATTGATTTTAATCGATGATTAACCGATTTTAATTATTATTTTATTAATAATAATGATGATAGGAATAATATTAGGAATAATAAGAGGAATAATAAGAGGAATTCGGCCACTCCATTAATTAGCATTAATCATCATTAAGTCTCATTAATTCATTGATAAATCCTCACCATTCCAAATAATTCTTACTAATTAACCATTAATCGTTACTAATTAGCACTAATTGGCATCAATGAAGGGGAATTAGGGGATTATTAGGGGCTAATGAGGGGAATTAATTGCAATTAAGGAGAGGAGTTGATTGACGGGATGGGAATTCTGGTTCGGACTGGTTTATACTGGTTTATACTGGTTTATACTGGTTTATACTGGTCTGGATTGGTTTGGGCTGGCCCATACTGGTTTATACTGGTTTATACTGGTCTGGATTGGTTTGGGCTGGCCCATACTGGTTTATACTGGTTTGGACTGGTCTGGATTGGTTTGGGCTGGCCCATACTGGTTTATACTGGTTTGGACTGGTCAAGCTAGGCTGGCTGAGGGTGCCAGTACTGGTTTTAACTGGTTTGGACTGGTTTATACTGGTTTGAACTGGTTTGGACTGGTCTATACTGGTCTATACTGGTAAAGCTGGGACAGCTGGGGATGCCAGGACTGGTTTGGACTGGTTTATACTGGTTTGAACTGGTTTGAACTGGTTTGGACTGGTCTATACTGGTCTATACTGGTAAAGCTGGGGCAGCTGGGGATGCCAGGACTGGTTTGGACTGGTTTATACTGGTCTGGACTGGTTCGGACTGGTTTGGACTGGTTTATACTGGTTTGGACTGGTCTATACTGGTTTGGACTGGTCTATACTGGTCTATACTAGTAAAGCTGGGGCAGCTGGGGATGCCTGTACTGGTCTGGACTGGTCTGGACTGGTCTCAGCTCATACTGGTTCTATACTGGTCTATACTGGTAAAGCTGGGCTGGCTGCAGGTCCCGGTACTGGTTTGGACTGGCCTGGACTGGTTTGGACTGGTCCGGACTGGTTTGAACCGGTTCGGACCGGTCCCAGCTCATACTGGTCCCGTACTGGTCCTATACTGGTCTATACTGGTAAAGCTGGGACAGCTGGGGGTGCCTGTACTGGTTTGGACTGGTTTATACTGGTCTCGACTGGTCTGGACTGGTTCCAGCTCGTACTGGTTCTATACTGGTTTTATACTGGTCAAGCTGGGGCAGCTGCAGGTGCCGGTACTGGTCTGGACTGGTTTAGACCGGTCTGGACTGGTTTAGACGGGTCTGGACCGGTCCCAGCTCGTACTGGTCCTGCACTGGTTCTATACTGGTCTATACTGGTAAAGCTGGGCTGGCTGCAGGTCCCGGTACTGGTTTGGACTGGTCTGGACTGGTTTGGACTGGTCTGGACTGGTTTCGACTGGTCTGGACTGGTCTGGACTGGTTTGAACCGGTTCGGACCGGTCCCAGCTCATACTGGTCCCGTACTGGTCCTATACTGGTCTATACTGGTAAAGCTGGGACAGCTGGGGGTGCCTGTACTGGTTTGGACTGGTTTTGACTGGTCTGGACTGGTTTTGACTGGTCTGGACTGGTCTGGACTGGTTTGAACCGGTTCGGACCGGTCCCAGCTCATACTGGTCCCGTACTGGTTCTATACTGGTCTATACTGGTAAAGCTGGGACAGCTGGGGGTGCCTGTACTGGTTTGGACTGGTTTTGACTGGTCTGGACTGGTTTTGACTGGTCTGGACTGGTCTGGACTGGTTTGAACCGGTTCGGACCGGTCCCAGCTCATACTGGTCCCGTACTGGTTCTATACTGGTCTATACTGGTAAAGCTGGGACAGCTGGGGGTGCCTGTACTGGTTTGGACTGATTCTATATTGGTTTGGACTGGTCTGGACTGGTTTGGACTGGTTCCAGCTCGTACTGGTCCTGTACTGGTTCTATACTGGTCTATACTGGTAAAGCTGGGCTGGCTGCAGGTCCTGGTACTGGTTTGGACTGGTCTGGACTGGTCTGGACTGGTTTAGACTGGTTTAGACTGGTTTAGACTGGTTTAGACCGGTCTATATTGATCTATACTGGTCAAGCTGGGGCAGCTGCAGGTGCCAGTACTGGTCTGGACTGGTCTGGACTGGTCTGGACTGGTTTATACTGGTTTGGACCGGTCCCAGCTCATTTTTGCTGGATTTTTTTTTTTCGCCAAATTTCGCCGTTTTTTCGCCAAATTTCGCCGTTTTTTCGCCAAATTTCGCTGTTTTTTCACCAAATTTCAGGGGACTTTTTGGGCTTTCTCCCCCTCAGCCTCTCCCCGCGCCCCGGAGCTGTTCCCGCTGTCGCCCTGCGGCGCCTCCTCGCTCTTCTCCGTGGGCTGCGTGGCCGTGGGCTTCGTGCCGGCCCAGCTGGGCTTCTCCTGGAGCGACCACCGGAACCGCAGCGCCGCCGGCGCCTCCTTCCCCATCCTGCCCCGTTCCGGAACTTTCCTGGCGGCCTCCAGGCTGGGGATGGAGCTGGAGGAGGGGAAATCGCGGCAGCCATTTTGGTGCAGGGCGGAGCATCCTCGCGGAGCGCGGAGCGTGCAGGTGTCCAACCCAGGTGAGGTGGGGGGGCTCCAACGAAAATCGGCCCGAAATTAGCCCGGATGTCCCCAAAATTAGCCCCAAAAGTCGTCCTGAATGTCCCCAAACATGCCCAAAAATTAGCCCAATTAGCCCAAAAATTAGCCCAAAATTAGCCCAAAAATTAGCTCAAATACCCCCAAAATTAGCTACAAAATTAGCTACAAAATTAGCCCCATAATTAGCCCAAACACGCCCAAAATTAGGCCTAAAATTAGCCCAAATATCCCCAAAGATTATCCCAAAAATTATCCCAAAAAGTGTTCTAAATGTCCCCAAAATTAGCCCAAAAATTAGCCCAATTATCCCTAAAATTAGCCCAAAAATTATCCCAATTATCCCTAAAATTATCCAAATTAGCCCCAAAATTAGCCCAAAATTTAGCCCAAATATCCCCAAAATTAGCCCAAAAGTTGTCCTGAATGTCCCCAAAATTAGCCCAATTAGCCCCAAAATTAGCTCCAAAATTAGTCCAAAAATTGTCCCAAATGTCCCCAAAATTAGGCCCAAAATTAGGCCCAGACATCACAAAAATTATCCCAAAAATTGTCCCAAATGTCCCCAAAATTAGCCCAATTATCACTAAAATTAGCCCAATTAGCCCCAAAATTAGCTCCAAAATGAGCCCAAAAATTAGCCCAATTATCCCTAAAATTATCCCAATTAGCCCCAAAATTCGCCCAAAAATTATCGCAAAATTGTCCCAAAAATTGTCCCAAATGTCCCCAAAATTAGCCCCCAAATTAGCCCAAACATCCCCAAAATTAGCCCAAAATTAGCCCAAAATTAGCCCCAAAATCCCTGATTTTCCCCAAAAATAGTTAAATTTTTTCCCAAAATTCCTCATTTTTTTCCCCCAAAATAATTTATTTCTTTCCCAAAATGCCTCATTTTTTCCCCAAAATAATTCATTTTTTTCCAAAATCCCTCTTTTTCCCAAAAAATCCTTAATTTCCCACCAAGAATCCTTAATTTTTCCCAAAATATTCAATTTTTTCCCCAAAATAATTATTTTTTTTTCCAAATCCCTCATTTCCCCCCAAATATTCTATTTTTCCCCCAAATCCCTCAATTTTTCCCAAAAAATCCTTAATTTTCTCCCCAAATCCTTAATTTTTCCCAAAATAATTCACTTTTTTCCCCAAAAAATTCATTTTTTTCCAAAATCCCTCATTTTTTCTTCAAAGTAATTCATTTTTTCCCAAAATAATTCACTTTTTTCTCAAAATATTCCACTTTTTTCCCCAAAAAAAATCAATTTTCCCCAAAAAATCCCTAATTTCCCCCCCAATAAATTCACTTTTTTCCCCAAAATAATCTATTTTTTCCCGAAAATCCCTCCTTTTCCCCAAAAAATCCTTAATTTTTCCACAAATAATTCACTTTTTTCCCCAAATAATTCATTTTTCCCAAAAAAATCCCCAAATTCCCCCCCAAAATCCTTAATTTTTCCCAAAATAATTCACTTTTTTCTCAAAATATTTCACTTTTTCCCCAAAATCCCTCCTTTTCCCCCCAAAATCTCCCCGCCAGGCTCCAGGCCCGCCCAAGTCCCCGCCGTGCTCACCCTGCACCCCCCGTCCCGCGAGGACTTCCAGGGGCCCTACCGGAACTCCACCCTCCTCTGCCAAATCCGGGGGCCACGCCCCCGCCCTGGCTCCACCCCCATCCGCTGGCTCCGCAACGGCGCCCCCCTGCTGGAGGGCGCCACCCCGGAAGCGCTGGCGGCGGAAAGTTCCGGAATCTTCGTCACCGGCAGCCGGCTGGTGGTGACCGAGGCCGAGTGGGAGCGCGGCGACGTCTTCACGTGCCAGGCCGAGGAGGAGATGAGGAACACCAGCAAGGCCATGGAGTGCGGATGTGAGTTTTGGGGGGAAAAAGGGGGAAATTTGGGGTTTGGGGGCGAAATTCCGGTGAAAATCGGCCCCAAAATGGGATTGGTGGAGGTTGAGTTGAGTTGAGTTGAGTTGAGTTGAGTTGAGTTGAGTTGAGTTGAGTTGAGTTGAGTTGAGTTGAGTTGGGTTGAGTTGAGTTGGGTTGGGTTGGGTTGGGTTGAAATTTCGTGGCAATTTTGGAAGAATTTCGGTCAACATCAACAATTTTGGGGTGGAAACCCCCAAAATCACCATGAAGACTCTTCCAGTTGACCATTGGCCAACACCAATCATTATTTTGGGTGAAAAAACCCCAAAATTCAACTCGAGGCTCTTCCAGTTGACCAATGAATCAAAGTAATCAAAAAATGATAAAAAATTAGGAAAAAATGATGGAAAAAAAGAGAAAAAATTAAAAAAATAAGGGAAAAAATTGAAAATTAGGAAAAAAGAGCAAAACTAACAAAAAAAATTGAAAAATTAAGAAAAATTAACTAAAATCAGGAAAAAATGATGGAAAATTAGGAAAAAATGAACAAAAATTAGGGAAAAAACACCTTTTTGGGTGAAAACCACCAAAAATCACCAAATCTTTTCCAGTTGACCGCTGGGTCAACACCAACGACCATTTTGGGTGAAAAAAACCCAAAATTCAACTTGAGGCTCTTCCAGTTGACCGATGAGCCAACACCAACCACCATTTTGGGGTGAACACCACCAAAAATCACCAAATCTTTTCCAGTCGGCCGCTGGGTCAACACCGATCGTTATTTCGGGTGAAAAAACCCCCCAAAGATCTCCCAGTTGACCCCCAACCCTTCCACCCCCACAGATGACCAACCCTTGGCCGCCGGCGACATCCGGGTGGAGCCGGTGCCGCCGCTCTTCGCCGACATCTTCCAGGAGCAGGCGGCGCGGTTGACGTGCCGAGTGTCCAACCTGGCGGCCGGCGCTGATGGCCTGGAGGTCACGTGGTTGAAGGAAGATGGCGAGGCCGTGGCCACCAAGATGTCGGCGCCGTCGTTGCAGCCCAACGGGCTCTTGGCGGCCGAGGGCGTGGCCACGGTGAGCGTCGAGGCCTGGGAGTCCGGGCAGGTTTTTACCTGTCGGGTGACGCACCCCGAGTTGCTTTTCCCGAGGGAGGTGACCATGAGGAAGACTACGGGTGAGTGGGGTGAGGGGGGAGGAAGAAAAAGGGAAAAAGGAAAAAAAAGGGAAAAAAGGAAAAAAAAGAAAAAAAAGGGAAAAAAAGGGAAAAAAAAAGAAAAAAGGAAAAAAGGAAAAAAAAGGGGGGAAAAAAAGAAAAAAGAGAAAAAGGGGAAAAAAAGAAAAAAAAAAGGGAAAAGGGGGGGAAAAAGGAAAAAAGGGAAAAAAGGGGAAAAAAAAGAAAAAAGAGAAAAAGGGGAAAAAGGGAAAAAAGGGAAAACAAAAAAGGGAAAAAAAGGAAAAAAGAGAAAAAGGGGGAAAAGGGAAAAAAAGGGAAAAAAGGGAAAAGAAAAAAGGGAAAAAAGGGAAAAAAAGAAAAAAAGGAAAAAGGGGGGGAAAAGGAAAAAAAGGAGAAAAAAGGAAAAAAGGAAAAAAAAAAAAAGAAAGAAAAAGAAAAAAAGGGGAAAAAAGGGAAAAAGACCAAAAAATCAAAAAAGGGGAAAAAAGAAAAAAGGAAAACAAGAAAAAAGAAAAAAAGAAAAAACAGAAAAAAGAAAAAAAGAGAAAAAAGGAAAAAAACCCCACAAAAAAGGGAAAAAAGGGGAAAAAAAGAAAAAGAAAAAGAATAGGAAAAAAGGGAAAAAAAAAAAGAAAAAAGGAAAAAAAATTGGGAGGAATGGTGAAAAAGTTGGGGCAGGGTTTGGAATCCAAGATGGCCAAAAGTTCGGGTTGATTTGGAATCCAAGATGGCCGAAAGTTTGGGTTGATTTGGAATCCAAGATGGTTGAAAGCTGGGGAAGTTTGGAATCCAAGATGGCTGAAATTTGGGTTGGGGGCCAAGATGGAGGGAGGCTGGGGTTTGGGAAATCTAAGATGGCTGACTGTGGGCGGGGCTTGGGAATCTAAGATGGCCGACAGTGGGAGTTGGGTTGGGAATCTAAGATGGCCGACAGTGGGGAGTTGGGTTGGAAATCTAAGATGGCCGACAGTGGGCGGGGCTTAAGAATCTAAGATGGCCGACAGTGGGAGTTGGGTTGGGAATCTAAGATGGCCGACAGTGGGAGTTGGGTTGGGAATCCAAGATGGCCGACAGTGGGAGTTGGGTTGGGAATCTAAGATGGCTGACAGTGGGCGGGGCTTGTGAATCCAAGATGGCCGACAGTGGGAGTTGGGTTGAATGGAAAAATGATCAAAAATGATCAAAAATGATCAAAAATAATCAAAATTGATCAAAATTTATCAAAAACGATCAAAATTAATCAAAAATAATCAAAAATAATCAAAATTGATCAAAAATAATCAAAAATGATAAAAAATTAGGAAAAAATTAGGAAAAAATTATGGAAAAAAATTATAAGTAAGGAAAAAGTAATTGAAAATAAGGAAAAATGAGCAAAAATAATGAAAAAATTGAAAAATTAAGGGAAACGAACAAAAATCAGGAAAAAAAGATGAAAAATGAACAAAAATTAGGAAAAAATGATGGAAAATTAGGAAAAAAGTTCAAAAACCAGGGAAAACAATGAGAAAGGAATTTTTTCTTTTATTTCAATTTATTTTTTCCCTCTTTATTTCCGTTTATTCTCAATTTTATCTCCATTTATTTCCCACTTCAATTTCAATTTATTCGCATTTAACACCCACTTTAATTTCCATTTATTCCCATTTATTTTCCACTTTTATTTCCATTTATTTCGCACTTTAATTTCCATTTATTCCCATTTGTTCCCCACTTTTATTTCTATTTTTTCTATTTATTCCCATTTATTTCCCACTTTTATTCCCATTTATTTCCCACTTTTTTTCCTTTTATTTCCATTTGTTCCCCACCTCAATTTCCATTTATTTCCGTTTATTTCCCACTTTAATTTCCATTTATAGCTATTTATTTTCATTTATATCTATTTATTTCCATCTATTTCCCACTATAATTTTAATTTATTTCCATTTATTTGCTACTTTAATTTCCATTTATCTCCATTTATTCCCCACTTTAATTTCCATTTATTACCATTAATTTCCTACTTTAATTCCCATTTATTTCTATTTATCTCCACTTATTTCCCACTTTAATTTCCATTTTTTTCCCACTTTAATTTCCATTTATCTCCATTTATTTCCCACTATAATTTCCATTTATCGCCATTAATTTCCCACTTTTATTTCCATTTACCTCCATTTATTTCCCACTTCAATTTCCATTTATTACCATTTATTTCCATTTATTTTCTACCTTTAATTCTATTTATTTCCATTTATTTTGCACTTTAATTTCCATTTATTTCCATTTATTTTGCACTTTAATTTCCATTTATTTCCAGTTATTACCATTAATTTCCTACTTTAATTTCTATTTATTACCATTTGTTTCCATTTATTTCGCACTTTAATTTCCATTTATTACCATTAATTTCCTACTTTAAATCCCATTTATTTCCATTTATCTCCACTTATTTCCCACTTTAATTTCCATTTTTCCCCACTTTTATTTCCATTTATCTCCATTTATTTCCCACTTCAATTTCCATTTATTACCATTTATTTCCATTTATTTTCTACCTTTAATTCTATTTATT
>VZUI01031793.1:0-10964 GCA_013401135.1 Cettia cetti
CTGACAACAGACTGAGTGAGCTGAGCTGCACCCACGGCAAGAACTGTCTCAGTTTGCCATCTCTCTTTGGAGCAGCGAGAGGTTTTATTGCTTCACTGTTCATTTTATATTTTCATAGTATCCATTCTTAGTGCTTGTAGGTATTTTGTTTGTTAAATAAATAGTTTAATAGTTTTTTCCACTTTTCTCTGAGGAAGTTTTTTCCTGGACTAACTGGGGGAGGGACTGTTTGGGTTTGCTTTCCAGAAGAACCCCCTTCCGAAGTTTCCTCCCAAATTTACCCTAAACTGAAACACAATGTTACGTGGATTTTGTGAATTTTGCCCAACCGTATTATACCATTACTTCCAACATTGTGTAAATTATTCTCTGTGAAATTCTTTGACTCAAAAAAGATCCACTGTATAGGCAAGCATTGAAAAAAAACAATTTAATGTGGGAGAATAACAAAAAACTGAACTATATGAATACAGAGCCTTGAAAGATGCAAAAATGTATTTAGTTTCACTGTAAGTACTGAGTTCACTGTCCCCTGCAGTAGCAGAAAGAATTAACAGAAATGGCTGTCTTAATGTGAATCAATAGAATTTTATAGGGGAAAAAATATGAAATGGGTCAGGCAAGGAAAAACACTTACAGCATGCTTATTGCATCTCTCCTGCTAATACGTACCAAAATGATTTTAAAGTGCAGGAATGGAGGTAGATAAAGAATATTCTTTTCTCTCTGGAATATGCCCTGCATAATTACTTGGAAAGAATAGATATTTCCTTCCCTTTTCAAAATGTAAAGTGTGGTGGTAAACAAAGTGGTAAAACTGAAAGGAGAAGGTTGGCTGAATATGTTTCTGCAATAATCCTCAACCAATATTTTATATCAGTAATTTTTAACATTTGTTTTTCAAACAACACTTTATAGGGAGTTATATACTTAATTTTAAGTTTACCAAGATTAGTTTTTTGTTTACTGGTTAACTGTCAGCTAACAAATTGGTGCCTTTTTTCCCCCCTAAGGAGCTCTTGGTTGGTGTCAGATGCAAAGTATTTCCTGTGGAGGAAATCTGAAAATTTCCTTTTACTGCTGGCATACACTTCAGTGGTACGTTATTGCAAACATCTGGAGCACAGCAGAGAAACAGCCTGGATTCTTTCCTAAAGCACCTCAATAAGAATAGTCTGAGCTAGATAAATGCCAGAGTAAATGAGTAACCCAAACATGGAAAAGGACTAGAGTACTAGCAAGAGTACAAAGGTAAAAAATGCCGTTCTTTAACCTGCAGACGCACAGGGGATTTATAGAGCCTTTATCTCAAAGCCCACTCCAGCTACTGCAGTTTTAAAAACTATTTCCTCTGTGTCATACACCATAAAGCAAAGGTGAACATTCACACATTCAAGGCTTTCATTTTAGATTGATGAATTATCTATTGACAGACAATGAATCTTTGCCACTTTGTCCTCCACCCCCCAGATTCAAATCATGTTAAAAGCCATGGTGCAAACAAAGAGAAAGAAGCCAGAAACATAAATGGGAAGGATCCATTACTCACTGATGAACATTGGGCTGGATTGTGTGAGTGTCAAGTAGTCTCTTGATGTACTGACTGTTCCCCAAGATAAGGAACAAGAAAACATTGATTCTGTCCATGCCTTGCTGGACTGGACCTGTAACATTACCAAGCAGGTAGGGGCACCAGTTAGAATCTTCCAAATTATGGAAAAATATTCCCATCTTCCCCTTCTAAATTCAGATAATTATGATTTTAAATCTGTGAGCTTTCCAATTTGCTAATGTCATCTGTTACTCATTTAGACATTAATGCTTTTACACTATAATTTTTTAAAATTGTTGTTACTTTAAACAATATTTTCTGTAAAACAGTCCCGTGTGAATTTCCACCATCAATTTACCTAGAATCTGTTATATCATTTCTTGTAGTCTCTCAGGACCTGTCACCTATCTTCAAAATATCAGTTGAACAGATATTCTGTCAGATCAGATATTCTATCTAGTGATTCTCTGAGAAATCATGCCAGGTATTTTCAAAGAAGTAATGTTTTCAGTGGATATCCAAATATCCAATCCACCAGTCTAGTTCAAACAAAGTGACATTGTTGTTTAGCTCAGCTTTGAATTTGTTCCAGAGAATTTGCAATTCTCTGCAGCTGTGCTGGGAAAACTCACAATTCCCCTTCTCCCTAGGTAAGAACTATTGCTAACAGAAATCTTTGGAATCAAGGGCATACCATTTGTTTCCTCGATAATTACCAACAGTCCATTATTAGCAAGTGATTTAGAACAAGGAGTTCCAGAGCCTGTGCACTCTGGATTGTAAACTCATTTGACAGGAAAAGAAAAAGCAACACAGTGAAAACACATGAAAACCAACATGTAAACAACTTTTTCAGGTATTTGAATATCTATTTGCTTTCAAAACAATGAAATAGCTTCTGATATTTTTGGCAAGCATCAGGAAACAGCAGTAGCATCCTGGTGACAGCCAAAGGCAGATCTATCCTGGTGACAGCCAAAGGCAGATCTATCATGTTTTTTTCTTTTTTCTTTTTCTTTTTTTTTTTTTTTTTTTTTTTTTTTTCTTTTTCTTTTTTTTTTTTTTTTTTTTTTTTTAACAAAACATAACATTGGAAAAATTAGGAAGAGAATCCAGATCAGAATGAATCTTTCCATGCAAATGTAGACTGTTTTTTTTCACAAACCAATTCTGGTAACTTGATTAATAGTAACTTCTTGAGTCGTAGGTTACAAGTAGAGAGAGAAAAACAGGCTAGCTCATCTTTCAGAAAAGTCCCAGTAATTAAATTTATAACTCACATGCTCAAGCTTTATTACCTGAAGGTCTGACCCACAGTCTATGACCCTGGTTTGAACAGGGAATCAGTTTGGTCTAAACATCTGTAAGATTGTTTTGTGACAGTCCTTCAGTATGTTCAATCTTACCTTTTAGCAGAAATATTCAACTCCTATGAAATTCAGATCACAAGAAGACTCTGTCTTAAATTCCCTACAGTGTGCTCTGGTTTTGTGCCAATGTCTGTTGGTTCTGTGGTAATTCAGTACCAGACACAGGTTACTGTCTTAAAGGTTATCTCTAACCCAGTACACATACACTTCTGTTCCTGAGGTCTCAAATCATACAGTCGCTCTAAAATTATATTGCTGAATACTTTCATCTAACCAATAAATATACCTAAATTAATTTTGCTACAGGTGTGAAGTGCTATATTTAATAATTTGCCATCTCGAATCTCTCCTATATTGTTTTTTTTTTAGCTTAGAAAAAGATTAAATATAATTAGCACTGAATATTCTTGCCTTAGAAAATCTTACATGGAATAACTTTATTCTGGATAGAAATTTAAGCAGTACAGAGCAGTGAATGAAAAGAAATTTCCACATATAATTTACAGTTTGAAAGGTGGTGAAAATCCTGGGTTGACGCATTGTTTTGTGTAGGAACAGCAAACTTAGGTTTCTCCAGTGTCCAAAGAAGAACAACCTGCTTCTTCTTTCACCATAGTTATTACTCAATCTCTTTATATTTGAAGACAACGTTTTGAAATTTTTTACACCAAATCAGATTTCATCTAGAGATAAAATGGTAAAGATCAGAAGGCTTAATATAAATATTCTCATTTGTACCTCTCTGATAATTTCTCTTTTTTTTTTTCTGCAGTTTCAAATAACTCATCAGTAGTGTGTTTGACACACCCAGAAAGGCCGATTTAATTTAATTTACCTTTGTAATATGCGATTTCAACCTTATCAGTATTTGAATGAACAAACAAACAAACAACAAAGGAAGATCTACAAAGGCAACTTCTTAAAACTCTGCTTGATTTTGCAAATTGTTTGAACTTGTTGATTAAAGTTTCCATAAATATTTTGTAGCACTGATCTTCTGCTTCAGAAGTTACTTAAACTAGAGGCACTGGAAGCAAATACAATTCTAAACCTGTGTAATCTGATAAAATGAAAGCTCAAGCCAACAGTTAGTCAGTTTACAGCTAGTTTGGTCTTCCTCAACCTACTACAGAGACCATCTCTTCTTTTTTGGTGAAATTCAAAGAAGCTTTTTCCTTGCTTTGAGAGATACTGGAATCTATATTCCATTCCTAAATTTCCATGTCACTATGTCTTCTCTTAAATTCATACATGAAGTCAAGTTGTACAGAAATTGCTGGACTGATAACTTGCATTTAGAATTTTGGGATCCAAACATTCCACTATTGCACTAAAGCAATTAATCTAGGTATAAAGTGAGATTTCTTCTAAAAAAAGATTGCATTTATATGCTCAGTCCAGTTGTTGTAGAAACCAAGGACCTGAGGTCTCAAGACCCCACAGGTGAACCAGATTTTTAGGAGTGTGCTTAGACTAGACAGAGTGCTCTGTTCTCATGGGTTACCTCGAAGTCAAGGCAGAAATCCTTTTACTGTTCCGCAGGTTGCCTAAGGGAATCATTTATCTATGGAGGCTCAATCAGTAGAGAAACAGAAACTTGTAACTTTTGCCTTGTTTAAGATTTTTGACACTCACTTCTGTTTTCTGTGACAGGAAGGATGTAATTATTGTGGGTGTTTATTGAAGAAGTGAGGAAAAAATGCATTCCCATGATCCTCTCCAACAATCTGAAGTGTTTAAATTTTTATCCAGCCTCGGCTTTTATATGATGGTGCCTTTTGAAGCTGGTAGGTCTGTTGTTATGGTGCAGGAGTTTATTATAGCTGATTGTTTTTTGCATGTCATAAATTCTAAGTCTTTGCACTCAGCAAGCTAAGGAGTAAAAGATGAGTACATTAAAAAGAGGTAAGTGTAAAATACCATCTCTTTGATTTGACATCATCTTTTACAGGATTTTATACATGTACAGGCACAACGAAGAGAATCTCAAATCAAGGTGCAAAAAATTTCTGTGCAGAGTTAACTGCTGTGGCTTTCTTGTGTATCATTTGGACTAAGGCAACTCAGCTTTGTTTTTCTGCACCACTGCCAAATCAAGCATTAGAACTCTTCGTAACTCAGCTTCTATTATTTTTTTTTCTTACAAAAGGTAAGTATTATAAACTGTGAGAGTCAGAGTTTTAAGTTCTTATATTTACAATTGCTTTTAGTTAGTACTTGCTAAAATATATTCACTATCATAACTGTGCTTTAACCCATGGACTGCTTTCTTTTCCTGTAGGAGTTAAACAGTAGAGGCACAATTAGACACAAGACTTTGAACTCCTAGCAGGAAGTTCTGATATATGGGATCAAAGCCTCACAAGCCCTGAATGCCTATTTAACTGATGCTTACAAATTGGCAACTGACATTTTTAAAGTTTCGAGACAGCTCAAAAACCCCTCAGTCCCTCAGTATATTGAAAAGTGCCCTATGGACTTGGGAATAGATGTCGTCACATAAAAGCCATTTACATCATAAATAGGATAAAACTAACCTGTTTCTTCATGACCTACTCCAACTAACATTCCCTATTAATGGGTAAACAGTCTAGCACTTGGTGAATTTCCTTCTTAAATATCTGGCTATTTTTTACATTAATATAAAGAGGAAGCATTCTTTAAAAATTATTATATTCTTAAAACTTTAAAATAGGAAACAAAACTTTATGAAACTAAGCATATAGTCTGTATTTTTGTCTGTTGTCAAATAATTGGGTTCTATTGCAACACCCTGATAGGTTCACAAGTTGAGAATAGTCTCTAAATGTGAGAAGAAAATCCGTCAACACAACCATTATTCTTAAATATTTGGTTGGTTGACACTCTTAGTGAAGGGAATCATATGAGGACTTAAGAAAACAGACAACATTTGATTTCCTTTTTGCTAAAAAGATAGTTCCGTTCTTATTCTTCTGCTGCCCTTTAATGCAAAGCAGTTGACTTGAGAAGAAAAAATATTGGCTCTGTTGCTTGGCAAGGTGGGATACTTGAAACTTTACAATATTACAATACATTTCATTATTTGGAAGCTGTTCAAAGTACTCATGTTTTATTTCAGCTGGCATGTAACATACTCCTTCCACTGTCAAGACCAGGGAAGGTTTACTCAGAAAGAGTACAAAATTTTGTTGTGTCAGAAACAGTCACTTTTTTTTTTTTTTCTTTTTTTAAGTTCTAATAACTGTATTTCTGTCTCCCAAAGTAATTTTATTCTTTGGGAATTGTTCCTTCTGACCTCAATCTGATGGAATTTTAAATACTTAAGGAGAATAATAAACTTTGAGGTTGTGTGTCCATATTGTAATAATTTTGAGAGATTCTTTTGTACATTATTTTTTCTTCTTGAAGTGTTACCTCATCTCTGAAGATGACGATTCATTTTACATATAAATTCTAATTTACTCTAAAAATTGAATTCATTCAGCTCCAGAAACTAAGCTATAATCTCTAACAGTGTTATTAGATAAAAGCTTGTACTTTAGATCAAAATTACTGGCTATCGGTAAATGTATTATATAAACTACTGAATAATATACAGAACAGAATTTTGACAATGAGAAGCAGGTGTTTGCCCTACTCTCGAGGCTGTAAAATCTTACAGCTATCTCCTCCTTATGACCTTAGGAGTCTTCTCTGTGAAGCTCTGAAGAGCCTTCCTGTAACTCAGAGTGACTTCTGGACTTCCTTCCACAGCTCATATACCTTGGAGTTGATGTTACGAAGGGTATTCCGATGATAACAGATCAAAAATGTTTTTGGAATTATTTTTGATGAAGTAAAGTTTTCCTAAAGTCTGTAGAGATGAAACTTCACGAAAATATTAAAATACACTGCCTTTGGTCTGTCATGCACAGATAAAGTTTCAGGCTGCTGTTAGATTTTCAGAGAATTGTTCCATATAGCATTTGTACATTGAGTAGAAATATGTGTATTATAAAAAGGCAGAATTGAGGATATTCTTGAATTACTAATGAGTCTTAACTTGTCTAAAGACACCCTCATTTTCAACAAAAGCAAGAATATATACTTTTTCCTTAAGAAGCTGTACTTAACATTCTAGAAATACTGCTTTTGTCTGCCCTCTGACAGGCAAATTTTTGACAAGTAATGCTGGTGTCTGTGTTTTTTTAAATTTTTCAGGAAAAGAAAATAGGATTTTGTTAGTAAGGACATGATGTTCCGAGCTAAAAAAGCTGGCTTGGTTGACCTCAATGGACAGGGATAAAGTGGCAGTAAATGATAGCAGCCAGGGAGTGTGCTTGCAACCCAGACTAGAAGATCTGAAGGTGTATACTCAACCCTCATTCTCTGTTTCTGAGAAGAGCATCTGGAAAGTTATACCTAAATCCTGGTGGCCTACAAGGGTGATGTGGCAGAGCACTTTTGCACTTTGGGCCTTGAAGCAGGCTCAGTGAGTGCCAAGGAGGGGAAGGAACGGAGACTGATAAAGCAGCTTTGGAAAAAAAGTACTTCTTTTTCTGGAGCTGCAAATGACAGTACAGTAGATCTGTTTTAAAGATGAATATATAGCAAAAACAATCACTCATTTATTTCCTGTGACTAATGACCTCCATTCATTACCATACTGGTTTTAGGAAAATAATTTTGCCTGTTCTGTTATATACCATACAAAATTATACTGATTTCAGCTGGGAATTTGACAAAAGAGCTGCTGTCAACAACTTTAAAACCAGAGAGAAATTGAAAGACCTGGTATCTAACCTAAGACTTGCCCCAGAAGGAGATTGGGTATCCTCAGACAGAAGAACAGTTCTAATGACAGTAACTCCTCCCATCTCTGGCTGAATGAAAGTGGTATAAGCATCTTGTACATATGCCTTATTTTTCTAAAGTTGTTGAGATTCTGAATTCATATTTGAGAGAAGTGCAGCTTGGAGCAAATCACTGAATTTATAGCAACAAGTAGAGAAGACTAAATACCTCCCAGTTTAGCAAATGAACTGTGGAGACCAGCCTCACAAATGCCTAGTTATCCCTAAACAGAGAACAGGGAGCTTGAACTCAAACCATTCATTTCTACAACACATTAATGGTCCTTCCTTCAGTTTCTGCCATGATGAGGTTAAATTGTTTTGCAGACCTTCTCATGATCTTCCACTCCATATTAAACAAGTTTTTATTTAGATTTATGTCTAGAATCTTGATTTCAGAAAACTATATCATCAAACACCATACTTACAGAGACATATTTACTAAGTAGATTTATAAAGATATCTCAAATTAAAAATGGTAAATTTGAAACATGATTAAAAAAAATACTGAAAGCATTAATAGGTCTTTGCAGTAATGCCTAAAAAATTGTGTCATGCTGTAAGTGCCAAATAAATAAGTATTTTAAATTCTTAAAATAGGGCGAGGTCCTTTACATTTGAAAGTTCACAGGATATCCATTTCCTTAGGTTAAAATATTTTCAGTATTAATATGTAAAATATTTATGCTAGTTGAATTAAGCTTCGGCAAACTATATATTCCTTGTAAACACATATTACCAGCACTATATTTCAATAAACAAGGAATGCATCCTCTTGTCACAAAACAGTGGGTTCCAACAACTCCAGCTTTCCTAAATCACACTTACAATGATTGAAGCCATCTTATTTTCACAAAAAAAGAGTGGAAAATTAATTTAAGCACACATTTAGTTACACATATGTTTGCAATCAAACTGTTGTTTTGAATTACTTAATTAGAACAGTTCGTCATACTTACTGGAAACTAGCATAATAGTAGTGTTGAGACCAGAAAAGTCAGAGAGGAATTGAAAGGACTGTGAGTGAAAGGAAAAGAGCAAGTGTTTTAAAATTCACAGAGTTTATCTGGAAAAAATTAATCATCAATTCCAGTCACATATCCCTGTGTGTGAATACACATATATGTTTTCTTATGGTGAGAACTGTAAATCTGCTTTTTTCAAAGTCTTTCATCTGCACTAAACTGTAATTACTAAAATTGGGTTGAGCTATGCTACATATCTCACACTGGTACCACACAGAACAAAGGAAAAACATACAGTCATTGCCGTGGCTTTGCCTCCATGGGATTTTCCACTTGGAGCTTTAGTTACCAACTGTGTTCCTCAGAAGTCATTCCAAAGCATTATGGAAGGAAGATTGAGGGAAACATCATGGCATGACAAACGTCAGTAGTGGTGTTCAACAAAAGTTTCTGAAATTTTCAAATGAAAGCAATTCACTGTGACTCCTGTTGATGTTGCCAGAGCAAGTTTCTCCTTTCAGACACGTTTGAAACCAGGATCTGACCTGCAGGCTCTATGCACTCACATTCCTAACTAGCCAGGAGCTCATCTTGTGAGGAATTTTAAGTTTGCCAGACATAATTTTATTTCCCCGCAAGCTCACTAACTTTTATTCAGATGCATCATTTCTTATATTCCAGTTTTAGGTTTCACAGTATGAGCACTGATATGGCCATACCACAGAGCCCCACTTCTTCAGACACATCCATTTAGATTTAGATAAAAACTGAGATATGAACACATTCTTTGTCTCTGTTGTTGTTGGTTTCCGTCCCCTTGCAGTTTGGGGAGGAAACCGGGCGGCAGAGCAGTGAGACCCTTCGATCCCAGGAGGCGACCGGCAATGAGGCAAGGGAGGCTCAGTCCTCGGGTGTATCCACTCTTTTTTCTCCTAACTCTAACAGCAAGTGTAACACTAACACGGGACAACAAGGGCGAAGGAGACCAGGAGGAAAGAGCCCCGAGCAGCTCTGTGCAGGGGGTTTTAAGGTCAGCAAAATTGGGAGGGGATACAACACAGGAGCCAATGAGGAACTTAACCATAAGGGAATGACATTCTTGGGGAGCAAATGGGGTACAAACATGGGAGGGGACATTAGGCAAAACCCAATCAGGGGTAGAACTTAACAGAACTTTCTAGAGAAAGGGGAAGGTGTCAGGGAGATTGGCAGGGAGGAGGAGGGCACAACTTTATTGGGAGAAACCAAGTAGGGAAAGTCTAGGGGGAGGAAAGGGCAAAACCAACTTACTTAAATCATGGGATACAACAGTCTCAACCTTCAACAGCAAGACTGGTTAACTTCAGGGCAACGAGTCCTCTTAACTGGCAGACAGGCAATGGGAGCAGACTAGAGCCCCTGTGTCCAAGAACAGGTAGGTAGTGACCTGCTGAGCCATTCAGACACTCTGGGAGCGGATGCGGATTTTTCCGAAAGTACTGAGGTAGCTGGTGGAAGAGCTTGCTAAGCCACCCTCCGTTATTTACCATCAGTCCTGCTCACTGCAGAGGTCTCAGTGACTTGAGGTTGGCCCATGTGACACCCATCCAACATAAACAGTCAGAAGCAGAATCCAGGGAACTACAGGCCTGTTAGCCTGACCTCAATGCCTGGCATGGTTGTGGAGCAGATCGTCTTGATTGCGATCACCCAGCACGCAGGGCACTACTAAGGGGCCAGTATCAAAGCTGGCATAGGTTTAGGAAAGGCAGGTTTTGCCTGACCAGCCTGATCTCCTTTTATGACTAGGTGACTCACCTGATGAGTGAGGGGAAGGCTGTGGGTGTTGTCTGCCTGGATTTCAGAAAAACCATGGACACATTTTCCCACTGCATTCTCCTGGAAAATCTGTCAGCCCAGAGCTAGGACAAGCGTAATGTTTGTTGGTTAAAAAAACAGAGAGGGTGGTGAATGCAGTTTACATCTAGTCTCACTGCTGGTGTCTGTGGAATCACTGTTGGGCCCAGTACTGTTTAATAGATTTACTGACAATAAATAAAATGGATGAGATGATCAAAAGTATCCTCAGTAACTCCATGGGCAGCACTAAGTTGGGTGGGACTGTTGATCTGCTGGATAGTGGGAAGGCTCTGCAGAGGAACCTGTACAGGCCAGATCAATGGGCTGAGGATGAATAGATGAAGTTCAGCAAGGCAAAGTTCCAGGTTGACATTTCAGCCACAACATCTCCAGCACTAAAGGCTGGGGGGGGGGGGGGGGGTGG
>VZUI01031794.1:0-32147 GCA_013401135.1 Cettia cetti
TGGTAACAACGGATATTGAAAAGGCTGAGGTACTCAACAACTTTTTGCCTCAGTCTTCAATAGCAACCTCTCTTTCCGTGCTTCTGGATGGACAGAGGGATGGGGACTGGGGAAGCAATGTCCCTCCTCTGTAAGTAAAGATCAGATCCATGACTACCTGAACAACTTGAATGAACATAAGTCCATATGACCTTATGAGATGTGTCCCAGAGTCCTGAGGGAATTGGCTGATGTAGTTGCCATGCTATTCTCCATCATATTTGAAAAGTCATGGTAGTCAGGTGAAGTCCCAGGTGACTGGAAAAAGGAGAAGTATTGTATCCACGTTGAAAAGGGCAGAAAGAAGGACCCTGAGAACCACCCCATCTGTTGGCCTTCCCCTCTGGGAAAGTCATGGAACAGATCCTCCTAGAAGCTGTGTTAAGGCACATGAAGGACAAAGAGGTGATTCGAGACACCAGCACAGTTTCTTGAAGGGCAAGTCTGGCCTTACCAACCTAGTAACCGGCCTTCTATGATGGAGTGACTACACTAGTGAACAAGGGAAGGGCTAACAGCTATCATTTATCTGGGCTTCTGTAAAGCTTTTGCCACGGCACCCTACAACCTCCTCTCTAAATTGGAGTGAGATGGATTTAATGGGTGGAGTGTTAGATGGATAAGAAATTAGCTGGACAGTCACATCCAGAGAGTAGTGGTCAGTGGCTCAGAGTCCTGATGGCCATCAGTGACAAGTGGAGTCCCTCAGGGGTCAGCATTGCGACCAGTGTTATTTAATATCTTCATTAATGACATAGACAAAGGGCTCACGTGCACCTCGGCAAATTTGCAGATGACACCAAGCTGGGTGGTGCAGTTGACACACCTGAAGGGTGGGATGCCATCCAGAGGGACCTGGACAAGCTCAAGGAGTGGGCTGGTAGAAATGCCATGAGTTGTAACAGATCAAGTGCAAGGTGCTGCAGTTGGGTCAGGGCAACCCCTGTATCAAGAGAAGGCTGGGGGAGGAACAGATCCTGAGAAGCCCCGGGAGGTGCAACAAGAGCAGCAAAAGGACTTGGGGTACATGAGAGGCTGGAAATGAGCAGGCAAAGTGTCCTCCCAGTCCAGAAAGCCAATTGCATCCTGGGCTGCATCAAGAGCAGTGTGGCTAACTGGTCAAGTGAGGGGATTCTGTCCCCCTCGTGGGGTCTCTGGTGAGACCTCACCTGGAGTGCTGCATCCAGCTCTGGGGCGCCATCACAGAAAGGACATCAATCTGTTGGAATGAGTCCAGGGTGGGCCACACGGGGGTTGGAGCACTTCTGTGGGGAAAGGCTGGGAGAATAGGGATTGTTCAGCCTGGAAAAGAGGCGGCTTTGGGGTGACCTCATTTGAGGTTCCATTCCAGTATCTGAAGGGAATGTAAAAGAAAGATGGACAAGGACTTTTTACAAAAGCCTGTAGTTACAGAACAAGAGTCAATGTCTTCAAAGTGAGAGTAATTAGATGTTAGGAAGAAATTCTTTACTGTGAGGATAGTGAGGCACTGGGACAGGTTGCCCAGAAAAGCTGTAGATGCCTCATCCCAGTGAGTGTATAAGGCCAGGCTGGATGGGGCTTTGAGCGACTTGATCTAGTGGAAGGTGCCCCTGCCCACAGGGGTCTCTTTCAATCCAAGCCTTTCTATGAGTCTATGACTTGTTATGTTATGATGTTATGACTGTTAGACTGGTGAAGAGGCAACAAATGCATACAATGCATTATATTATTTCTTGTAGAGAGCTAAGTTCTGAAGACAATACCCCCATGGAAAAAATAATGGAACAACACAGAATTCATCTAGTCACACAGCTTTTTTTTTTACTCTTGGTCCTATTGTCTTGTGCCTCAATTTATACACAGAAATATCTTTCCTACCTCAAAACATGTAAGATCTCAAGTCATACATGTGGTATAGTAGTATCTGAAGGTGTGATGTGGTTCCATAAATAGCTACATTATTATCCATGTCATTCAATATTTAACTGTTTCCCAACTAAGTTTGATGGGAATCCATGATTAACAAAATCACCCCTCTCCACATAAAACAGGGTTTCATAGTTTTGATTATCATTGATGCTCAGGTCCTAATGGAAATACTTCAGTTATTCCATTTATTTGAAGAACTGAATAATCCTTAAACGGCCACTCTCACCTAGTCTTTTTTTAGAGCAACTTTGCTAGTTGATGCTTTTCTTAGCGATTACTCTGTGTTTTTTAAAGAAGGTCAAACAACAGCCACCAGTTTCTTAAGACAACAAAGGGATTTCTGAAGAGAACATTACCTCCTGAGTAATCTAAATAAAGGTGGAAATACAGATCAAAATCCTCACGTGCAGCCGCAGAAGCACCCATTGAATTTTCAAAATACAACACCTATATATACTTCTCATGAATGAATACAGATGTTTTCCCCTGGTTCACAGCACCATCACATTAAATGTCAAGATGCCCTTATTGTTTATCATCAAATTTTCTAAGTGCTCTAAAATCCACATGCTGGCCTAGATTTCCTTGAAAGTCTCCAGACCTTAAGACACTTGGACAAAAATGTCTGAGCAAGCCACAATGCAGTCAAATACCACAGAAAGAAAAAAAAAAAAAAAAAAAAAAAAAAAAAAAAAAGTGCTTTCTTAATTTTTTCCTCCATAACCTGAAAAACTATGGCTTTGTCTCAAACTAGTATGTTGAGCTTTTTTGGGAAAAACATTTTTGACAGTTTTTTTTAATGGTTAAAGTCTGAATATCTACAAACTCTAGGTAAAGCTTATAAAAAAGCATTTTCCATGAGCAATTGGCTATCTTAAAGAGAGCCTGGTGATTCTGCCATTGTGTAACTCCTGTTAATGTGCATAATCACAGACTATCTGTCAGATTCTGAGTCTGGATCCCCAAAATTCTGTTTACTAGGAACATGTAAATCTCCATCTGTAGCAGTACATCTCTTCCAAGAATAATGATTCCAAGACTAAGACTTCTGATTTAAAACATGATGGGTTAGATTAACTTGCTATAATTTTAGCTATTTAAAAATTTGGACATCACAGTATGAGCTACTTAATGACCGGTGGACAGAAAAAGACATTTGTAAAAGAATGTTTTCTCTTATCTCAAGAAAAAAGTCTAGAAGATGTTGAATAACTTCTAGAGAAGCTCATTTCCTCACTTTTGAGTAACTGAAGACAGAGTCAAACAGGATCATTTTGGCACTGGTGAGGTGAAGAGGAAAAGGAAGGCAGGAAGAGGAAAAGGTCAGAGGGAGATGGAGGAAACCAGAGGATGGCAGAGTCCTTACGTAGGAAGTTATGCCTTGCTGGACAAAACTGAAGTGTTGCCAAGTGAGATGCAGCTACAGTGGATTTGGAGAAAGACTCAATATCAAACAGTGAATTTTTTTCTCCAGATATCATTCTCAGTAAAATGGCAATCCAAGATTAGAACTTCTCATGGATACCAGTGTTCTAGCTGTGTTTTGTAGATACCAATATAACAGTAGACACTATCCTATACTTAAATAGTTTAATCTTATTTTCATTGCAGTTTCATTGGTATTTTATCAAGAAATTATTCCTTCTATTTCAAGATCAAAATTCTTCCACTTTTACTTGTAAATGCATTTAATCTTTTTTAATTAAAAATCCTCACCAAATTGTAAATGGTTCGTTTCACTGAAATGACTGGGCCAGAATTATGAAATCAGCAAAGACAAAAAATCCAAAAGGAAGCTCTTCCAAAAAATGTCATATTAGAATCATTAAAGAAAAAGGAAAGGGATATGAGACATCTTAGCAACAAATGTAGCAGATGAAGACCTCCTACACATAGTGGTTACATTATTTTGAAAATTAATTTCAACACTTTTAGATATTTCAGCATTAAATATTACCAATTCTAATTTTATTTTTCCCATTAAATAGTGTAACTGACTTCTATAATCAGTTCCAAGAGGGACACATACAGGTGGTTTGAGACTGAGCTCTTTGCATAATGCATGCATTTTTGTTGGTTTTTACACTCTAGTAATTATCAAGAAACTTGCCAATGTTAACCTTCCTTCTTGCCAAAAGCCCTGTTCTAGTAGTAATCAATCAACACTTGCTCAAAAGTAGATTAAGTTCCACAGAAACATTAAAAATATGCCACAAAGTATAGAAATATACTTACGAGAACACTGCAGACACTGTTTTCATACTTAACTGCATGATTCTTTTCCTGTTTTACCTTAGTAATTATGACAATGGTAATATAATGCCTTGAATTCTACACTAAAAAAAATTAAAATTTTAATAGGTGATAAGCAGGCAATTAAGCCCTTGAAATCAATTCCTTCAGAGTGAGGAGGTAAACATGAGGGTGAAAATCAGCAAATGCTTTCCAGACAACAAAAGAAATATTGCCAGTTGAAGGATGACCTCTTTAGGGCTATAGACTTTTGGGCTTACCAAAAGTAAAAGATGTATCTGACTGACAGAGAAAATGCTACGGAAGAAGATACAAAAAGGAGCTCACCAACTTCCAAATTAGCTATTGGACAAAAAAACACTGAGCTGAATTGTGAAGAGCATAGTTTCAAGTGAAGATCCTAGACTAAGGAGCATGGACAAAGACACCTACAGCCTTGAAACAAAATGTCAGTGTCTTTCAAATACTGAGCATTTCTTCTGGATGATACGTAAGTATATACAAACCATCAATTAAAATTTGGTATATAAACATTTATGATCCTGGGGGGGACAGGGCAAATAAATATAAGAAATAAATATAGACTAGATGGGTTGAGATTTTTGTTCTGTTTTTAATTGCCAGATAATGAATAGCCAGATAATGAAAATTCAGAAAACCTGACATAGCTTGTATAACAGTAACTTATTTAAGTGTACTGATGATATTATGCAGAGAAGGAAAAGTATTCAGGACTGATTGAGCCTAATAAGAAAAGCTTAACTTAAGCAAGAAGCAAGAACAAGGTAGTTGCTATTTGATTTACCTGACAACATGAAACATGAGAAGTACAATGGAGAAGTTCTCAAACAAATACTAAAACACAGGGTAAACATGAACATTCAAAAGCATATGTATACAAACTTCAGAGAATGAAGAACAACAAAGAAAAGGCAGAAAATTCTAGCAAATTCAAGAGACATCTGGTATCTGGTTTGAAATAGACAGTTCCCAAAGACTCAAGGTAGTATAAGGAAACATATTTTAAAACTTTTTCAGCTTCCAACAGAGCACACCAGTAGTGGTATCTAAGTCAGAATTGCATAGCTGAGGCACACACCTTCAGCAGCTGTAAATTACTCTAAAAAAATAGCCCTATTATTGCCTCTTTATGTGTTCTGAATTTAACAGCAGCAATGAATGAGACTGAAAGAAGATCACTGTAATGTTGTGATTGTAGAAATGAAATCTTTTTCTTATACTCAGTCTTAAGCTATTACAAGCACAGTGGGAGGAAATCAAGCTGTTCCATTGAGAAAATTGGTAGTGAGGATCTGGGATCCCTTCAGTGGGTAAAATGACTCCTGTTAAAGAGTGAGGTGGCTCCTGGCCATGACCAGCCCCAACTTCTGCCACTAAAACATATTTCTGGGAGCAGATTGTCACTCTTCTGATCTGCAGATAAAGTGTGTGTGTGTCAGCTAAGTAACAAGTGTAGATGTGTTGGCTTTTCCTAGAACTTTTGCAACTTGTGATATCTTTTGGCTGGACCTTCAACATGTGGATGTCTACAAGTATGCCCATGCCAAGTATGTCCAGCCAGATGCTCTTGCTATGTCTTGTTGCTGTAACTGCTTCTTCTACTACCACATGTGAGCCAAGCTTCAGCCTCCTTCACATGCAGAAGTTCTTATATTACATAGTATGTAAATCCAAACTATTTTGGAGCTCCTTAGCAAAGCCAGTGTTGCATACAGGTACAAACAACTGTTAGAGAATTTCTCAAAGATTCACTGTCCCATGTCATCTAAGAGAAGCTCTTTTCTCTCTCATAAGAGACATTTCAGAAGGAAATAAAATATTTATCCATCTTACTGCATCATTCAAGAAGTTAAAGGGCAGCATGATATCTTAAACTACATCAGGTCAGGAGGGAAACAATCTTGTCTTTGCATTTTTTTTAAGCAAGAAACCTTCCTAATACTTCTGCACCCCATTTCTGTCCCCACCATAACACAGTACACAACCACAACCATAGTAATTTTTGTTCCCAGAGACGGTATCAGGAGAACAGGAACGGGGAGTTTTATGGGGGCTGCTTACACACTGTCCTCATGATCATCTTCAGATTGCTCTTAGCCATACCTCCAACATATAGTATTTATTATGACTGAAAAAAAATGTGCCTGCACAGCTTAGCTCTCTGCATATGTCTACATTCCTGCTCAGCTAGGCACTGATGTAAAGACCACTACTGCCTGGAAAGCCCAGGTAAAGTTTTACATATCCCCTTCCTTCACACAGGGACTTAGGCTCTGACACTTTCTGTCACCTGTATGCCCATACCAGCCTTTCCTGGTATGATGTGATGAACACAGGCAGGGATCCAAGGAAGTCAGTTTCTTCACCAGGCAGGAAAAGAAAGACTCATTTTCTTAAGTGAAACTAACACATTTACAAGGGCAAAGCCAACACAAGAAAAAGAAGAATCAGGCCTAGATTTGTGCTTATCCACTTGTCTAAAGGCATACGTTAGAAAATGGTTTTATTGTTGAGAATAACAAATGCAGACTACTACAGAATTACAAAATATTACATGATTATTTCGTTTGTACCATATTCTTTGAAAAATAGCATGAAAATTGTCATTTCTAATATCCTCCAAATAGCCTTTCTTCTTAGGAAAAAACCTTATTTAAGGTAACTTAAAAATAGGAATAGCAAGAATGAAAACATGCTCAGAGTACCCCTCCAGGGACAGACCTGCTAATGGACATGGAAAAGAAGCAGTGCTGCCCTTGCAGATAGCCATGGCAGAAAGACAGGCTGCACAAGGCCTTGAGCAACCTGGTCTAGTGGAAGATGTCCCTGCCTATGGCACTGGTAGTTAGGACTAGATAATCATTTCAAACCCTTAACTTTCTATGACTCTATGATTAGCTTCGGGAGATGTCTCTGCAGCGGTGATGCAAGAGACCAACCTGCAAATCTTCTACAAGGAAAAATGCAGGAAGTGCAAATCCAAATTACTCATTTTGTGCATTTGTTTTACCAGAACCAATTTAGAACAGAGATAAAGCATCTTACCACCACACAGCTATTTAGTGTGTAGTGATACCTTTGACATGCAATTTGTCTTCCAGAGGGGGAAAGATTATGAAGACTGACATACCTTTGTGTTTCCTCTCTGATCTGAGGCAGTAGAGTCGACAGCAATGTTTCTTGGTGTCACAATCCGGCTGCAATCATCAAGCTGCCCACTTCCAGAGAGGCAAAAATTTACCATGTTGACATATTCTTACTGGCAGTGTAGCTGTTTCATCTCATGTAGAAGGAACATACTGCCATGTTAGGTTTTGACAGGTCTCCAGAAAAATAAATGCACTTAGCTGGCAATTTCTCTGCAGAGACGCCACAATACTTAACCCAATTTCATGAAGACTAAGAGAAACGTTTTCACTATTATTGACAATATAATCAGCATTACATGGATTTTCATTATAGTACTTTCTTGTTAGCAGGCTTTTAGAGAAGCTTTAAGATTAAAAAATTTGTTTTAAGAGTATCTAATCTCTAGCAAGAAATTAAGGCCACAAATTTCAAGCTCTAATGATTAACACTTTCTCTCTACCATTAGTTCCTTCCTCTCTGTCAGGAGCTGACTAGAAGAAATTTTGACATTGTTTCTCACATTGTAGAAGACACTGTCATTTGAAACCTCAAGTCTAGGCTGGTACAATATATGACCCGTTTACCTGAGAGAAATTAAATCAATTCCATCTCCTTTGTCTTCATGCAACATCTGATCAGAACTGGTGCACTGTTAAAAAGCAACAATCATTTATTCTTAACACAAACACATTCTCTCATGGAAAAGAAATTCATTCAAGTTCAACATGGGTTTTTAGTCACCAAAGTAGACAGGATGTTGCCATAATTGGGGGATAAATACCCTGCCCTACTGCATGTCCTCTCCTCACTTGGTTGTTCCTCATGATGTCTTCCTCTGGCTTCTGAGCCAATTTTTTGTCCTGAGTTATCCTTGGTGTGATCTCTAATATACTTCATGCTTTGCTGTACTGCCTCTGCTCTACTTTTGGTTACTGAACAAGTCTGGCTCTTTGGGGTTGTAGATGAAAGAACATACCAGTTGTAAAGAATAATAGGATGTGGACTACATTAAAAAGAGTGAGCCAACATTACTAATTAATTATATAAAGCTATTTTAAGGGCTTTTAGGTACATATTTTGCACACTACCTAGGCATAATTATTACTGTATGGTACAGAAGCAAGATACAGGGGATACAGGGGATACAGGGACTGCCACAGCATACCTAAAAACTTGGTGGTGTTGCCAGAATCAAAATAGCTCCAGAGGCAGCCTTCATGGCAAGAACGAGGTGTGTTTTTGCAGTGACTGAGCAATATTGGACCACTCACAGACCTCAATATGGTGGGGTGAAATGGGAAATAACCCTCTTAGGGTGGTAGCACTCACATCTTTTTTCTTACATTAAAAATCCCCGTACCTTCAAATAATGGTGGTTGAAATAATTCCCTTCAATCATGTTTCCTACTTGATGCTGCTCGCGCCATGCAGGCTCATAATTACAATAGGATAGAACGGAATCTGTGGTACTCTTGTGAGATTAGGTACAAAGACAATCCTCATTTCTAGAATTATCCATACCAAGGAAAAACACTATGTCTACGTTATACTGCCAGCTAGAGCAGTGAGGCCTTGGGGTACTTAAAGGGTAAAAGGGTTAATGAACCCAGAATGGGTTTATCATAGCTCAGAATGGGAGCAGAAGAGCCTGTGGTAGGAAAGAGATAAAAGGACAGAGATTGGTTTGCTACATATCCAGCAGAGAGGAACCAAGATGTTATTAGAAAAGAAAAATCTGATCAATCACTTTGGGCCTTGGACTAACATAAACCTTCAAGTCATCCTAACAAAGTAGTGCATAGAAGGGAATTTAATTATTTGTGATTCTAAATTCCAGTTTCTTATCTTTTAAATGCTGCCTGACATGTTACAGAATCATAGAATTTTTAAGTTGGAAAAGTTCTCTAAGATCATTGAGGCCAACTCTTAACTCAGCAATGCCAAGTCCTCCTCTAAACTCCATCCTTAAGTGCCACATCTGCATGCCTTTTAAATAACTTCAGGGATGGTGACTTCTTCCCTGCCAGCTCATCTTTCAGCACATGGGGACAGTCTGCTCCTGTGTCCTGAAGATTTTATTCTGGAAGAATTCCCAGACTTCCTGGACTCCTTTGCCCTTCAGGACTGCCTCCCAAGTTACTCCCGTAACTAGTCTCCTAAACAAGCCAAAGTCTGCCCTCCTAACTTCTACAAGAATCAAAAATGATCATGTAATGATCACTGTGCCAAAACAAACTCCAACCATCACAGCACCACAAGTCCATTATGGGATCCAAAAACCTCCCAAAATTTTTAAGTGCTTGAGCCCAGAGTCCTGCACTGTTTTTTTAATGACTTGGAATCCAAACTCCTGAATCAAACCACTTGTCTTCCTCTGCAGTGATGCCAAGATTTTTTTTTTTTTTTGCTTTTTCTTTTATATAACTTTTATATATCCTCAATATTCTTAACATGCATACTTGTAATTCCTTAAGTCTAAGAGACCAAATATCCTAACAGCCTCATTTTAAGAGGCTGGAAAACCCTATGCTATCTTGGAAAACTAAGGTCCTTTCTAGAACATAAACTAAAAACTAAAAATAAATTAAAAATTCAGCCCATCCAGGAAGAAACCCCTCAAATGAAGGAATATCACGCCATGTATCCAGGTCTTCCATTAGAACATCTTTATTAGATATGCAAATTTGTAAGGTCTATAAATTATATATGTGATGTATCATATGTGTGCATGGTGGCGCATCCCACCTTGATGAAGTGGTGCACCAATAAGAATCCTTATTAAAATACCAAGGTAAAAACCCCTTAGCCCTTAACTGTGTATGACTCAATTTTTTAAGACCAGAAAAAGGCATCAGCAGTAAAAGGCTAAAGATAGGACTCTTCCTAGGAAACTAACTGAGCAAGATCTAGCTTAGCGCCAGCCCTTTCACGAGTTGTGTTTCATTTATTTAACACAGGTGTAATATATAAACATGTTCTAGTCTGGCTGCTGTCTCCAGACCCACTTCAGAGTGAGCACTGCTGGTGGAAATCAGCCAAGAGTGCTGAAGGCAGCCTCGCTATCCCAAAGCAGTGCCAGGACTGCATCGGTAGAAATTGGGGCATGGCATGTGGTGGTGCTTCTGTACACACCTTTGAACTTTTCCTTACTAACTAAATGCAGGGGAAAGCCAGGCATAGGCAAAAGATAGTTTGAAAAATACTACCTTAATACAATTCAAATATAACCCCCCACTGAACAACAATTCACAAAGCAGGACTCTTGTGTGTGCTTTCAAAAAATAGTCTGTAGGAAATTTAAATTGCAAATGAAGCTACTCAAATCTTAGCTTTTTTAAACACCTTACTACATGGATCCTTCAGGGTGACAGATTACTAGATTTAGATTTCTTTCAAGTTAGTCTCATGAGACCCATTTGAGAGATAATATAATCTCCATTCCTGTGCAACTCTGAGGTAGGCTTTGGCTGTTTGATACCTTTGATACCTTTGTTCTAGCTCCTCGATAGCCTGCCCCACAGAAAGCTCAGGCACCCCTTCATTCTCAGTCCAGGGTCTAGGAAAATCTTTGCCTGTTAACAATAAAAAAAACCCAACCAACCTTCAAATAACCAACATCATGCAAACTATGACTGAGCATATAGCCATTGTTCATCCACATGGACAATTACAGCATTTCTAGCGACTAAACCCTTCTGGCAGAGTGACTGAGATTTCTCATGCAGGGAAAATATTGTCTAAAGCTAAAATATATTGCAAGCTATTTATTGGTTAATCACCAAACAGTAAAGTTCTTGGTACAATATCTCAGTAGAAGTATATTAAATTCAATGAAGCAATTTAGGGAAAGAGATAATGCTCTGTGCTCCAATAGTATTTTATTTAAGTGTTTACTATTGCTAAATTTTGTTTGGACATATCTCAAGCTACAACTATCAAGCCCACAAAACTCATGCCAGAATTACTAGAGAAAAATGTCCTCTATTATTCCACATCTTGGTAGCTACAGTGGGATTAAACTGGAGAGCAGAGTTCTAAATTGAAGCATAACTATTCTCATTGATGTAAATAATACAGTATTTCAGAACTAAACCCACAAAGGAAAAAGTCCAAACCTGATTGGTTTTAGTTTTGCTAGATAACATGGTAAAAAATTCCTATATTAATGTCAACATCTAGAAGTTGATCTTTTCCTTTGAAAATCACTTTTAAATAGTCTGACAAAAAAACTGATGTTCATATCCTCAAAGTAGAATTAATGACCTGTGCACAAATCCCAGTATTTCTTCTATACCCTAGAAATAAATCTGAACTGATGAGTACTTTCAAATAAAATATCCACAGCTATGTTGTCACAATGGACATTTTTAAGAGAACATGAGACTGCACCTTAGGATGACTGCAATAAGAGTAAATTACCTTTATACCATTTCCTACTTCTTCTACAGATTTCATCAGAAAATTAATATATATTACACCACATTCTGTACTTGCTGTAGTCTGTCTCAGGAATGAATTATCACCAAATTTTAATGCTTCAATACTGTGCATTTTTATTCTCATTATATTCTCCCTTTTTTCTCAATCTTGTGAGAAAAATTATAATAATAAAGAGAAAATAGCAGAACATTTATCCATTCCCTTGACATCCTTAATATTGTAACCAGAACAGAAAATTATATGAAAATGATTTGTTCTTATACTAAATATAGACACAAGGAAAGAAATAAGTTTAAAATTAATCAGTCCCCTGAAGAATATAAATACTTGGTCCATCTTCAGTGCCCTAAAATGTACTTCTACACTGAGCATTGTCATCAATTAAAGCTACAGTCAGCATTACACATGGACATCTGGTACTGCCACATGGACCGCTGTGAAGACTGCAATTGGACATGATACCATTTTGGTACCATGAGGCATAGAGAAAAGAAAGGCAGTGCACTAGATCTCTGATGTGTTTTATAGAAGCATAGATGTTAGGGAATCTGAACTCTGCAAGTCCTCGTCTCTAAACTGAAGAGGATCACATTTCTGCTAAATATGCAGAATATGTTATATTTAATGTTATTTGATCATTCCTTCTTTTATAACAGAATGAGATACAAATGCATAGTCATTTTCTTGTTATATAATATTTCCATACCAAGGAAGAAAATAAATCCATCAAACTGCTTATTAGAGTACCATTTCATAAGTACAATTCATCTTTAAGTAAATATTTTTCTTTAAATACACATATATCATTACAATATCTATACACACACACAAATGCAGAACAATGATATTCTAAGTAAAAACAGCCAAGCAACTTTTTGCAAGTGAGTTTAAAATAAGCTTGCAGCTAAATAATAAGTTGTCAGAACTGTCTGCATGTCTTTACCAAGGAAGAAAATTATCCTGGATGCCTGCAAGGTATGTGTATACTCAATAGCAGTGACCATGATCAAATTCATATTGCAGGTTTTTTGATGACTAGTTCACTTGATCCTCCCAGTGTCAGGTCTGTCCTTTAGGGTGCTCTACTATCATGTAGTCAAGAGTGATTCTTGTGCCAAAGAGATCATAAACTGCCTCAGTAAGAAATGGGAGAAGAAACTGAGACACAAAGACTTGCCATAGAGATGGAAAAAGAATCAGTGACAAAGAATATGATTTGAGTTTCATGACTGTCATGCCAATATCCTTTCAGTTTCCAGGAGTCTATTTACCAATCTAAAAAGCAAGATAATTTAATGACTGGAGCTGATGTAAATATTTTTATTTTGATATTGGTGGAATACATCCAAATGCTCCTGATGCCTTTACAAAATATAGGTCATAAAGTTCATTTAAAGAAGGCTAAACATTTAACAGAGTACATGTACAAGTACACGTATTTAACTACCTACTAGAATCTGAATTCGAGATCAGCTTAGAAGCAATGTGAGTTGAGGGGCTGTGAATTCCATCAAGGGGCAGAAAACTCAGAACCTCAGGGTGATGCTGGGAGGGACACTACAGCTTGTTTCCCTCTGCTGGTAAATCTGTACATCTGTCCTGTCCCTGTACTCTCTTGGTAATGTCTCACTGTGTTTTAAAGGACTGTAATTTACTAATAATTCATTCATTTGCCCACAGTATTTCCAATTAATTCTAAGAACATGAAAACATTTTCTTATAACTGAGAGAATAACTAGCAAACTAGTGTGTTAATAAACTCATATTAATGAGTTCCCACTAAAACAAAGGCATGCCCTGCTTTCAAGGTAACACAACACAAACACACTAGCTTATCATTCACTTTGATCAGACAAACTATAGTCTTTGCAACAATCAAAATGAACCTTTGGTTTGATTTTTAGTAAGCATAAGGATTTATCACAGGCCATAATTGGCCTCCTCCCTATCTTCAATGCATCATTTTTGCTTAAAAAGAAATTTCTTTTATTGAATTTAGTTTAAAGAGAGAAGTTCCTTCCTGGCACTAAATTACATCATCTAGTCCAACTCTGAGTTTAGGAAAACCATAATAAATTAACTCATTATTAGTCTGAAATGGACTTCTGTGGATATACACAAAAAAAAAATCCTATTTTTGACAAGAAGCAATTAACTACAAGCCTTAGCAGAGTCTTGGGGTACCTAGAGGTACACAGTATTTGGAAAACTAATAACTAGGTCTTTTAGCTCTGTATCTGCATTGTAGATAATCTTTACAACTTTAAAAGTCAAATAAGCAAGTAAATTATTTTCATACTAATAATACAGTGATATTATCATGGTACTGTTGTCAAGGTCTTTTTCTAATTATGCACTCAATAGTGAACACAAAGGAAGTAGAAATCTACCAGTATGCAGAAAGAAAATGGAAAAGTATGGTCAAAGTCAGTGAAGATGTTAGATATTGTGGGCAAGGAAAACAGAATTATTTTCAAAGATCATGAAAGATTATGGAAACATGGGTCACATAGCTTAAAATCATAGGGAAAGAAATCACAGTTAAGAGTTTCCTATTTTCTTATTTGAATTTTTGATGAACAAACTGCAAATTACTGCCTTCAAGAGTTCTTTTCTGTGTCAAAACCTTGGCAGAACTATTTCTGCCACAAGAATTTCTGAAATTTCAAGAAATTTTATGTACCCAATGTGTTGGTAATGCATAAACAGAAAATCTGGGAAATCTGAAAATGAAAGACAATATAAATTAATGAAATTGAGTATCTGAATGAAAAAGAGCAACTCTTTGGAATTAAGATTTTCTAAAATGTAGGAGCTTGAAGAAGAAACCAAGAACAATGTAAAAAAATACCTTTGCATTCACCACAAAAAGTAAAAAGGTGTCTCAACTACTTCTTCAATCATCTGAAATGGTAGGACACTTGAAAAAAATGGCAAGAATAACAAGACTTCAGATCAACGAAGATAAAAATAGATTTGTGTTGTAAATTGGCAAAAATAATTTGCTGAGGTTTATGTCACAGTCAATAACCAGGGATATCAATGCAAGCATCTTAAATACCTAGCAACATCAATTATTAGTAGCTATTGAATTCAGAAACATAGTAGGACATGAGAATTACATTTTTGTCCTCTCAGGTACTGCTTAATTCTGATAAACACCAAGAAGAACCAATTTAAAGACAGATATGCAAATCTCATACAGGAGAGCCTCTAGATGTAAGCTATTAAACCCCACAAGAAGTAAATGAGTACTGGAATTTTGGGGTCAGGAAGAAAGCAAGATTAAGAAAAGATTTAATAAGAAAGTGTGGAAAGCCTCAGAGAAACCATCTGTAGCAAATCCAGTGAAATTCTTTCAGCCTTGATGGATGATCAGTATGATGAATAAAGAAGACATGAGGTACATGCTCTATGAATACGAATTTCCCTCTCTTACGATTTTGCAAACTGTTTAACTACCTACTTTTTTTGTATGGTTTAGAGACCTCCTGCAGTTACCATCATTTTGCCTAAAACAGGTCAGGGTCTCTTAGAAGCGCCTTCCTTTTTTTCTTTTTTTTTTCTTTTTTTTTTTCTGCAAAACCAAGAAATAGTATCTCACTATGCATTATTAATATTCACAAGAAATATGCTCGTAGAGGAAATTGGTGCAGTGAAATTATGAGAGCAGAGAGGGATCTTTCAAGTGCACAGTTTCAGCACGCCAGGAGCCCACCCTGCTAAACACACTCTTCTAATATGAGTGGATATTGGTATGACTCCTTGCTACCTCTACTACATGCCATGATGGCTAACTGCTGATGTCTCCTGCTCTTCAGTACTCCTCCAGGCTAAACCACACACTAGGTCTTCCTGCTTCTCTATAGCCTGATGCCTAGAAAATTTAAAGCAGTATGTCATCATTTTTACACAATCATTTACTTAACCTCAAATTTTCATGCTCCTGGCTGTCACAGTCTGTTTTTAGGGGCAGTTTATCTGGATACCCTCAGTTTGGCACGACCTTTGCAAGTAGCTGACTAGCTATTAGGCATTAGTATGCTTACCAACCCAAAATCTTTGCAGGTGGGGAGGGCTCATTCTCTACAGCTGACTGGAAGGGCTCCCAGGTGTTGCAGAGCTGCTGTTCCCCACCAGCTCCACTGGGATTGATAACAATGATGACTCAACTCAATGACTCTGATTCCTAGGCTGACTCTTAGCCAAAGTTTTTGGTTTTTTCCTTTAAGATTTTATACTTTTTCTTGTGTTTTCCTCTTGAATGTTTCAGCTGCTGACAATCCTGTCTCAACAATTTCACTTTTATCTCTAAGTTTTTTACCTTGGTGACCTTTGCATAATTTCTGACAGGTCTTCCTCAGCAGCATGAGCAAAGTTTAAGCAGTGGGACTGTATGAGAACTAGGACTTAGAACTTGTGACACAGATGCAGGACCCCTGGGTTCATCTAGGTGCACAGCCCTTGCTATTCTTTCCCAAGCTTTGGATCCTCATTCCCACATTCCTAGGAAGAGAGCCTCTTCATCTCTCCCAGAGCTGACCTAAAACTGCAGGCAGACTGAACAGAGTGTAGCTCCCCACCCATTACGAGGTCCAGCTCAGGGTCCATCATCTGAGACGTCAGAGTCCTAACATAAAAAAAGCATTTTTAAAACAAAGTGAGATCTATTGCTAGTTCTGGGGCAGAGCTTGTGTCTTTTAAGGCCCAGATTCTTAGTGATGGAGCTTTGATGTGCTATTCAAAGCCTTTTTATTTTGTTCATAGCCCACTGTACTAAGGGACCTAAGTGCAGCCTGAGAGCTAACATGGTATAGGAAACATGGCAAGCTTTTAGCAGTATGATACTTCACAGCTGTTGTTTAATACAGCTGTTTGCTTGACCAGCTGTGACAGAACACACCACTGGTCAGATGCTGCCTTCTTCTGCAGGACAGTTGGGACAGGGTTGGTAAGCTTTTTCTCTGTTCTAACAGAGATTTATACAGTCTAGGGATGTTAACATGCATGGCAGACTATTTATTCTCTTCAGTGGTCATAGGAGCTTTATTTTTTCATGCCTGACCAGGAAAGGACACTCTGCATGTTAATCACTGACTCAGGTGTTATTCCAAGTACACATGATGGAGGGTTATAACACATAATGTAGCAAAGCTGCATTTGCCAGGCTTGGGTACAGTGCTGGAAAAGTGCTTTGAAACACATGAAGCACTCAAGCACTCCTCTCCTACTATAACCATACTGAGATGAGGAATGAGCAACCATTGATCACGCTGGTTACATTTTGCTCAAGTGCATAGACACTGCATAACCTTTTGACTACCAGCTGCGATAAAATCAGGTCAGAGAATTTGGCATCACCACTACCTAAAGTTTATAACAGCAAGTAATAGGATTCATATTTTATCAAATTTATCTGATATATTTATCAAATATTTTCTCTGAGGCATTTGCAACTCCAAAATTCTAGCTAATGACCTTAGAAATATCAAATCTTGTTGCACAAGTGTTAAGCATCTTGGGAAGATGTTGAATTGGAGATGAGAACCTAAGACTTTCCAGTAGAAAATAAAATGTATTTTTTTATTATGGGCCCTGCATAAAGGGTATTCTCATCTGAGGGAAAATGCAAAAACAGTTTAAACTGCTAAAAAAAGCAACATATAATTTCATACTGTGTTTGGGAATGAATGAAGTGAATATTACAGAATGCTAGGTTATTTCAAAGTCATTTAAGACTTTACCACTGTGCCTGCTTCAACAGAAAAGATTCACAACAGTTTCTAGCAAGAACCAGTAATGCTCCTTCTCTAGATGTCTGTAGTGGTAAGCTGAAAGTGCAATTACAAGAAAACACATAATAGATATGACAAAGTGGTAGTAATAAAAAAGTTTGAGAATTTGCACAAGTTACCTAAAAGATTCATCAGCCTTGATGTATAATGACAACAAATACACCATTAAATACTCCACAAACATATCCAGAGGGAGCACTTGAAGACCTGTTATGACAAAGTGATCAAAATGAAGGGCCAAAGTTAATGCCATGATATCTAACTAACTCAGACTTTTTGAGCTTTTACACTGATTGGCATATATTAGGTATCCCTACTACATTTCCCCAAGATATCTACAACTCCAGTTCAGTGAGAATTTTTTTGCTGACAAATCTGCCTTGCCAGACATGCTATATCTGACGGCAGTGTCTGAGAATGGGCATATAGCTTGAAGGACATTTTAAGCATTTTAAAACTATATATGTGACTACCTATAGGATAGTGAGTCCATGTTAATTTCCAATACAGAATAAAACATGTTAAAACAATAAACCAATACCGAGGTAGCTGATCTTTCTGTCTTGGGTGATACAGAAGAATAGGGATGCCAGCTACTGAGTCCTCATTATGTCTTCTAGGGTCTTCTTAGGTTAGTGATGACATCCTGCTTTTGGATGTGCTTTCCAGTACTCCTTAGAAAGAAAATGCAACTCAATTTCCTTCTCCATCAAGTCTAATGACTTATTCAGTGTCTCTTGGTTTCTGATCTTGGTATCCTGAGAAGCTGTATATAGATGCATTGAGATCCTGAAGACCTGCTGATATTGGCGTCATCAATACATGCCAGTTTTCTGTTGTTCTTTCTGGTGTTTCTGCATTTCCATTCACTATGCACTCATATCCATCTTCATGGTTCTTTATATTTCCTTTCACAGATAATATAATCACAGAATTATATCAATGAATCATGTGCTGACAGCTCCTGACACTTTGCTAAACAAAACCAAAACACCTGCACAGTAAGAAAACAAAGTCAGAGTTACTGAAGAATTGCAGGATGATAAAAAGACAAATTTGAGTTTTAAAAAGACCTATGTATTGTAGGAGCTGCCACCAACTCCTGAAAACAGCACTGTTCATCTCTGGGATAAGAAACTAGTCACCAGCATCTGGTTTTTAGGAGACTGACCCAAGGCTTATGCAAGGTTTGTTCTTGACAAATATGAGAGATGGACAAAAGTGTTTAGGAGACTGAGGAAAAGGAAGTACTGTGAAATGTGCCAGAAAATGACACAGATAAGGACTAATCACGTCAAATTAGTCATGACATAATTGGGTATCTGGACCTGCCACCCTCAAAAGTAGTTATGCTAAGAGACCACAGACTTGTTCATCCAAGAGCAACTCAAACATGGTAAGCATAGTATTTGTTTGGTGGTGTCTTAATTTATTTATAATGGCATGACATATTACTGCCTTTTTTAATACTAATCATCAACAGGAAGAGGAAAATATGACACTAGACAATACTGCTTTCAAGGACTGAGCTTCCCAGGCATTATGTCTGTGAGCAGCACAGCAGAGCCCTTGAACTTCCACACTGCCGGCTGAGTCAAACACGGACTAAGCCTGACCCCTGGCAGGAACCCCAGCACTGCACAGCCACAAGCAGAAGATACTACATTTCTTCAACAGTGCCTAGCTCTGAGACATTCTTGGTCATGCCTGCAACCTGATAATCCGACACCTAAGCCCCCTGATACTAGTACCAGGTCACATTGGTGCATAATTCCACGCTGACATAACCTTGTCCTTGCACTTCAGGGGGTGAGGAGAGGCCAGAGACCTCCTCTGTGAGAGATCCTCAGAAGCTATGCAAAACTTGATTTCACAGGAAAAAGTTTGGTTGCAAGCAAAGCAGCTAACCTCACTGTGTTAACCCACTGATTTTTGCCTGAAACACTCAATTGTACATCTTTCTGTATTTAAGGACACTTTGCCTTCCTAAGAGGCAGAGCAGCTTGGCAGCCAGGACACTCCTGCCTCATGTCAAAAATGCGAGTCTGAGTTCCTACTTTGAATCAGGCCCAAGTAAGGCTTTTAATCTGAATCTTTTGGGCTGCTTCCCACAGTACACTATTGTGTATGCACACTGGCATTTATGCACCTGGTTCCTGGGCTGTAGTGAGAGCTACATCCAGCTGATCCACACCTTGAGCTCAGCCAGAGCCTGGGGCTGCACTTCCATGGTGGAGATCCTTACAGCCACACTGAGGATCCTTCTCCTGGAGCTGCCAGTTATCTCTCTCGAACAATTAGGGGGCAGCTTGTTAACCATGTAGCAGTGGCAACTCACAGATGGTTCTGCACATGCCTGGTGGCAAGATTGTAGACACTTACTGATTAAAAGATGGATGACAGTGGTATCACATAGAGATACACTCAGGAAATAGGTTCCTCTTGATGAATTTGACCTATAATTGCCAGGGTTATGACTATAGAGCTTTCAGGGTATGATAATGTGAATTGTCTACTGCTTTTTCATCAATAAATATCAACTGCTAAAGCTACCAATACTTTAATTCAGATTAATTTAATTCAGTTACTCATCATCTGATGTCACAATTGAAACACTGAAAACAACACTGATTTCAGTTCAGTAACTCAGAGTAAGTGCTCTTAGTAAAATAGTAAAAAAAAGGTGCTCTGCCAAATTTCCTTAAATGATCACAGGGAGGATTAAACAACCTTTATCCTCTCATCACTCATTGTAAGGCCTACTGCATCTAAAGGCTAGATAATATGCTTTTCTGTGATTGTGCTTCTTCAGGGAAGTATGACTTACTGCATCTTATCTGCTTGGAAATGTCAACTGGAGAAAATGAACCAAAGAAATCAAGGTTTATTCTACTTCAGAATTACCCTAAACTCAAAAAACTGTTAGAATGACAAATAGTAATAAATCCATTCTAGTTACAGGGATAAGTTAAGGTTCTAGCATCAGTTAAATGGGGGAAAAGAATTTGTATTGAACTAGTTCAATACATTAACTCCAGATGCAGACAAGCACTGATCTCTGTATTAGTCACTCACTAGGGTTTGTAATGCTAACAAGTAGTAACACTTTTCCTACCACAAACTGACATCAAGGGCTCATCATTCATCCTTCATGTAGACAGCATGAAAATTGACACTCCACAGAGACACTACAAATAAAGTCAAACACCATAGGATTATTAAATAAACTTTCCTCATCTTCCAAAGAGACATTTGTGCACACTATAACTTTCGACAAATGTATTACTGTCACAATGACTTGCTCTTGAGGTTTTTAGTCCAGGCACAGAGAAAAAAGTGTTCCTGTGCAATGTAAAGGACTACAATGTGGAAAACTTTCAGTAACAGTTGTTGACCTTTCACTGTAGAAAACCGTCAGAGCAGTGAAACTAAGAATAAGGATATTTTCAGTGGCTGCTGGGGTGTTATACAGCCTTTCATGTGTGTACTAATTCAAGTCCTCCCTGGACCAGTATTCTCTTTCACCCATACTCAGCTGACAATTACTCTGCTAAAGTTAAATGACTGCCATCAGCTTTCTCCTGAAGAAAGCAAAAAACCAACCAAACAAAAAGTTAACTCGTAGCCTCTCTCTTGTGCTCTCCAATATAATCCTAGTCCTATGAGATTTTTCTGGTCTCAGCATCAAAGTGCAAGATACCTGTTCTAGTGGCAATGAAAGTTACAAAACTGATCATAAATTATTGCTTTACAGCAATAAATTTAGATGACGCTCATATGGCTTCACATCTGAACACTCACCAAAACTAATCTTCTGTTTTCTTTCCCATAGTATGAAGAATACAACCACTATCTGCAGCTCCAGCATAATTGTCTATCCATCAATACATTCCACCAGCACTTAAATGTCAACTGGCCTTAATATAGCTATCTTTTTAAATCAAAATCAAACTTTTTCACTCTATACCTTCTGTTAAAATACCAGTCCATGCTCCTATCATCACCGTCTTCGACCCATACAACTTTCTTCTTTATGGTGCCCCCTGATCTGCATAAATCTTTTCTGATGCATTGAAAATAATAAAATAAAAAAATGATAATAAATAATAATAAAATAATAATAAAATAAAGTAATAATGGAATAAAAGGACAATATTTGTAAGGAAAGCAGCATCTAAACCAAACTGCATGCAGCTATTGTATTCTAAAACACACAGCCTAATGGATATAGGCCTTCTAATTTCCCGCAATCATGGATAAGTAAGAGGCTACATTACTACAAGCCAGGAAGAAAACATGTGACTTATTATCTCAATTTGGACTGCAAGTCATAAAAGAGTCAGAATAAATTTTGAATCCCTCAGTGCTTCACAATTCCAGAAGATGACAGACACTGACAAAAGAAGACCCCAGAGACTACAAATATAAGCAATTAACATCACCTATTAAATATTTTCAATATATTCTGCAATAAGAACAAATAGGCAATGGGTTTAAAATTTAATCAAAAGCATTAGAATGTAGGTGCTCAGACAAAATTGGTTTCAAATTCAGTAATCTCCTGTCATTCATTTTTTAAGGAGTTTTCTCTCTACATCCTCAGGAAGCATTACATAATAGAATCTATTTTCAAATGATCTTGATCGTAGATGCCTTTTCTACATGTTTGCATGTAATCACAAAGTTTGTGTGAAAGGCCTCTGTTTGCAGGTATGCAACAGTACATTACAATGAGGCATAAAGCTCACCTTTATACATACATACATACATACACTTTATACATACACTGAAAATCCAACCTTAACACCTAGAAAAGTCTTATCAAAAAGTGGGATACTAGTTGAAAGAATTTAGTGCCTTCTCTGTTTGCTGGAATACATATTTAGAGCTTGATCTGGCAAGGTCCTAAATGTACTGCTTCTGATACAGTGAGCAATCAAGTACAGGAGTAAATTTAAACAGCTGACTCACTTCTTTGACTCTCTGGGTTCCATGTACATGCATTGGGTGGCACGTGACTGATGAAGTGCTTCAGGGGATGTCAGCCAAAATGTGCAGACTCTCACACTGCTTGGACTAGGGGGAAAGTTAAACATCCTAAATACTTCAAGATAGCATGTGTGTTTATGTACAAACATACATATACACATATACATACATATATTTATACACATAAACACAATTTTCTATGTGTATTTTATACATTTATATTTTCATGGTATTGTGTATTTTATCTAAGAAGAGACAAAGTTTGAGCCTTGTCCTGCTGATACTGATGAGTTTACAGCCACAGATGAAATTATAGCAGACCATATTTCTAGACACTTCTGAAGAGAAGTAACACATCTTTAATCTATAAAATGTGTACTTTTCCCTAGTCCTGCTCTAGAGTTACACAAAACCGCAAATAGCCCTCTAAGTGAAGTAGCATTGAGCCCATTTGAATTTGAGCATTAGTAAAATCAAACGTTTTGCAATTAAGGATGCTACAAATAAATTCAGAAATAGGGACAGAAGCATATATCTATATTACACATATTTTTACTGCTTCCATCACATCTTTGTGATCTTTGTATCTCCGCTAGAACATAAGGCCAGTCAGCACAGAAAAGATTGAACTCTGTCATTGCAAAAGACATTTCCTCAGACATTCATGGGCACTGTGATTTTGGCAGGAAATTTAATCCTGACAGAGATAGTGCACTTTCACAAAAGGATTTTCCTTTTTTGTTTCCACATAAATCTGTGGAAGCTACCACCAGTTACAATGGGAACAGAAGTGGGAAGAGTAAGAAGACACAGGATCCTTTCCTGACTTTGCTGTTGAACTTCTGCAAGAATTCCAGAAATTCATTTCATCTTTCCATGTCTTGATTATCTCAGATGAAACTGGGGATGATTGTCCCTGCTGTTCTTCATAACACACCACAAAATCCATGCATGAAAGCTAATATTTAAACAACACTCAAACTGTACTAAATCTATGAAAAAAGATTCAATTACTTTGACTGGTGAATTTGGATTGAGTGCTCTAATACTAATCTGGCTATTACTACTATTGTATTATTTATATGTGTATTATTACAAGCATACACATGTACATACATACACATTTCCATATTTCAGGCATCTTAGGTTTTTATCACCATGGTCACTGAAGTAATTGAGGTGAGATATGTCAGTTTTAATGATATGTACTTAGAACTGTATTTCTTGGTTTACACCATCCCCGGCATGGCATGAATTTTCAGAAGCTAAATAAATTTTCCCTTAAAAGTTTGTGTAACATGTGAAACACAAAGGCATTAAGCAGTTCTATTTTTGAATCATGGTTTTTGTAAGAACAGCTGTATTTAGTTCAATGGTAAAACTCAAACTGTTTTACTAATGAAAAAGGAGCCAAATAACCAAGTACTGGAATGAATTGCAGCCTATTGAAAGCAGATTGTTGGCTGGTTCAATGTGGCCCCCATGAATGATGACACTTCCCTTTAGATTGGCATTGAAATAATCCAGACTTACTTTGCATTCTACAAAGTATTTATAGGACCTTCTATGATAAAGATATAGGAAATGGATTCCACAAAGACAATACAACTTCTTAGCTTGCAAGACCAAAATTTCAGCATTTACCAAACAACTACATGTAGTTTCTAGGATAAATGACTTTTGGTGAAATTATTTATAGGTTTTCCTGTGGGCTTACCGCTACAATTGGACTGCTGCACATGCATCGGAAAATTTATAAAATTTTGGTAATATTGGGAAGAACAATTACTTGCTTTTCAGATATGGGTGGATTCATTGGCTTACTGAAGGCAATGGGAAAACTCCAATATCAGTCAATAAGACAGTACTTTAATAGGGAATTCAAGAGACCTTAAATTAAAACATCCAAGGTGAACTGAAATATTTTAATTAGTTCTCAACAGAGTGATCTGCAACTATGACTTCTTTCTTTAAAAGAGTCTTCTCATAGTTTCATACTATGTGTCTCAGATATTTTTATTCTTTCCCATTTTCCTTCTTCGGGCTTTGTTAGTTTTTAATTCTGTGTATAAATTTAATTACTTCTTGCCTTGGATATACTTCCATAAAAATCTGTGTATCGGGACTTTTCACTCTTCATGCATAACAGTTGAGCAGCCTGGGCCCTGACCAGGCTCTTGACAGTGGACCATGACAAAAGAGTTCTGAAAGACAAGTCAGTCTTAAAAAATTGTTTAGAAAACGTGCTGAGCTGATGAACAGAAATAGCGAGCTGCATTTTTAAAGACCCATTGCAAGAACCACGCAAAAGCATGCTACAACTAGTGACCCAGAACCACAGAGTATTTAATGTGTGGTAACTTTAAGAGCTGTCAAGGGGCGTATAGCTTCCTCTCAAATATCTCTACTCCTCAGATCAGTGTAGAATTTATAGGGCATAGCAACATTGTAGGGATATAGTTTTTGCCAACAGTATCCTCAGCTGTGTTAGGAAAAGCACTGCCAGCAGTTAGAGGGAGGTGATCCTGCCACTTAGCCCTTTGAGACACAGCTGGATTGCTGGGTCCAGTCCTTTGCTCTCCAGTACAGGGCGACATGGCTATGACTGCAATGAGTCTAGAAGAGAGCCAGGAAAGTGACTAAGGGTCTGAAGCACCTGGCATATGAGGAGAAACTGAAATTAGAGGGATGCATTAGCTTGGAGAAGGCAGGCAGGTTGTTAGCAATGCATATACATATATGCAGCAGTGACTATACATACCTGATGGGGGTTTAAAGAACAGAGCCAGTTTCTTTTCAGTGATGTCCGGTGACAGGATAAGAGACAATGGGTCCAAACCAAAATAAAGAAAACTCCATTTAAACATATGAGAAAACTTCGTTACCATGACAGTAGATGAAACTCCAACAGGTAGCCCAGAGAGGGTGCGGAGTATCCATCCTTGGAGCTATTCAAAACCAGGTGCTTGGACTAAGTGATCTCAAGAGATGCCTTTCACAGTCAGTAGTTCTACAATTCTCCTTCCCTAGGTAAGGAATTTTGGCACGTAGCACAGCTTCTCCTTCTGAATTTTGTCCCTTCATCTGACAAAGATACACCACCTTCAGCCTAACTGTAATTTTTTGTTTTCCCAAACTTCTAATTTCAGTAAACATTTCTTGGGACACCAATCTTGAATAAAACATATTTTAGGCATGTAAATATGAGGGACAATTTGTATAATGTCAGTTTTCTCATTTATAACTAACATGCTTAGATTTAGGCTCAAACTCCATAAGAAGGAAAACTTTATTTTTAATAATACCTAAAGATTGGGAAAAAAACCCTCAAAAAACACTGTGGACATTTTTCCTCTAAACAGGTATCAAAATGTTTATTAGATCTAGATTTGAAACATATGATTACACAAGTTTATGTGAAAATCAATTTTTACTTTCATGAAACTTCTCCTACTTGTATCAACCATATGCACAGAAGTCGAGAAAACGTGCATACCCTAAGGAAAAAAAAAAAATGCACTACAGAAAACAACATGTGGATGACAGCTGCTACTCCCCCTTTAACTCTTACTCAGTCTTGCTTGCGTTAAACAGCATCTTCTTTTATTTACCATTCTATACTAATGAAGTTGTCATCACAGGCCTTCTGAAGCTGAACTGTTTCTGCTGTATACATTTTCCTGGCTAATACTGTAAAATACATTTTTTCAAAAAAACACGCCAGGCAAATAATATAAAATATTCAAAATACCTGTGGAAGCACTGTTGAAGAATGTGAGAACACCTCAATAGCTTACATGAGTAAAAACACTGAAATCAAGAAGACTAGATTCAGACTTACTTTCTCAAGGCTGGAGGTAGTTTGGATGCATCATTCCAGTTAATGTCTACCTCTACTTTTGTTACACTTCTACAAAAGCCCAAGAAACCGGCTTCTTATGATCCACAAAAAGCATGACAGTGTTCATAACAATCACAGGGAATCCCCAGATTTGCCGTTATTGATGAGCAGCTTTCACATTCCCCTGTGGAGTTCAGTGGGGAAGTCAATCAATGGGTGTTTAACTCTGGCTGGCATCCTCTGCACTCACTCCTGCAGTCTGGCTGCTCCTGCCTCCTGCCAGCACCAACTCCAGAGCTTTTTTCATTGCAGGGCTGGCAGCTGCCTCCATGTCTCTCTGCTCCAGCCAGCACTGCACAGCGACATCTCTCAAGTGCTGGCAAGAGAGCTCAAAGAGATTCCAGCAGGCAGAGGAGATCCCCCGCCAGGCTAAAGGACTGAGGGAAAAGAAATCACTGGGCTATTTAATCCTTTATTTTCATGTCTGTATAAAGGACAGCAGGAAGTACGTGACCCCAAAGGAAAGAATTTTCTATCAAAAAATGGCACCATTCTTTCTGTAAGCCTTTCTGTACTCTCAGAAAGAAGCAACTTTTTCTTCTTGGAGGGATCAGAAAGAGTCTGCCAGGGTGACAAAAGAAAAAGAGAAGTTAACCTCCTGACAATGGTAATAGGTTAAGCCAGTATGAAGGAAGCTTATACTGCAAAGATCTTCTAGGACTGAGAAGAAAATTGTCTTTGGTTCAGAAAAAGAGGAAATTCAACACCAGAGAATTTAAGAGAAGGAACACAGTAAAAATGAGAAGCCAGAGAGACACCCCTTTGCAGCAGCACTTTGAATAAACAAAGCTGCAGGGGTCATGAGAGACAGGACATGACTAAGTCATACAGTCAGAGACAACTGTTAGTAGGCCTGTGCTACATGCAGTAAGATTTCACCACGATCAAGTGGGAATAAAAAAGGGAGGGGAAGATGAAAACATGAGTCATGGATGGTATTCAAAACTCTATTTGTCAATAGGAGCATCCAGGGGACAATATCTAGACGGTCAAAAACTGAAAAAAACACAGATGGAAGCCTAGCACACCCCCAGCAGCAGAAGAAAGAGGAGCCAGCACAAAAGATTCAAAAACAAAAAGTGAAGAAGAAATGGGAAAAGACGATTGTTTTGAAAGTTCACTGGATTTTTTTTTTAGTGTTTGCTGGATTTGGGAAGAGGAACAAGAGTTTCTAAAGCAGTCCATCAGCCAGAGCCACTGATGAAACACAGGCCTTTATGTCTAAGTTGTTAAGTGGAGATATCAATGTGATATCCAGCTGATGGAGGAAGGATTGAGCCATACTGAAGGAGACAAAGGATTAGAGCAGTTTTGAACAGCATGTTTGGAGACGTTAGAGATGGCAGGAATAAAACAGATTAAGTGATAGGTACAGGAAGGGAATCCAGTGAGTGTTTTTATGACAGGAATGATTTTTGACTACCTACCTTTATTTGAGAGGAAACTTGAGGACTTTGAGAAACAGAAAGGAAAAAAGGCAGGATGAAGTAGACAAAGGATAGGAGGGGAAGGGACAATGAGAGAGGAAGCAAGAGATATAATGGGATCAACATTTGTGTGACAGAAGACCAAGAAGCAAATAAGGAAAAGGTTAATGATAGAAAGTAATTAATTCTGTATTTTAACTTTAGGGGTTTTTTTCTGCAGAAGTAAATGAGGTAGTTGAAGTAGAGCCTATTTGTTCAAAGAAGGAGAAAGTCGAAATGAGGAAAGTCATGTTTGTTGTAGGAGAAAAACTAGATGTAGATCTATGACTGAAGTGAAAAGACGAGGACAGTGCTAGTCAGCTAAAATGTCAGATTAAGTATCATCAGAGAAAAGCAGCTCAAGGGTGAACACGTGCATGCAGAAGTGATAGTCACTGCCTCATAGTCAGCATCTTATCTATAATCCGAGTTAGCCTTTCTCGTTACAGCAGTGCAACTGATGTCCAAAAATTATTCAGAAAGCTTCTCAGACATGCTCATTTCAGCCAGCACAATTTTCTTCACAGTGGCTGGTACTGCGCTGTGTTTTGGATTTGTGCTGAATGCAGTGCTGATAATGTAGGGATGTTTCTGTTGTTTCTGAGTAGGGCTTACACAGAGCCAAGGCCTCCTCTGCTTTTTGTACTACCACACTGGCAAGGGGGCTCAAGGTCCATGGGAGGTTGGGAGGTGACACAGACAGAGCAGGTGACCCCAACTGATCGAGGGGACCTCCCAGACCATATGAACATCATGCTCAGCATGTAAAGTGCAGGGAAGAAGGAGAAAGGAGGTGACATATTGGATGATGGCATTTGTCTTCCCAAGTGTAGTGGGTTGAGCTTGGCTGGGTGCCAGATGGCCCTCCAAGCCACTCTATTACTCTCCTTCCCAGGGGGAAAGGAGAGAGGAAATAAGATGGAAAAATCTTATAGGTTGAGATAAGGCAGTTTACTAAAGAAAAAAAAAAAGAAAAAAAAAAAAGAAAAAAAAAGTTTGTGCATGCATAAGCAAAGGGGAAAAAAAGTTAATCCCTACTTCCCATCAGCAAGAAATGTTCAGCTAATTCCCAGGAAACAGGTCTTTAGCATGCGTAATGGCTGCTGTGGAAGGTACACATTGTAAAATAATGAATGCTCCTCATTTCTCCTCTCTTCCTTAGCCTTTATATCTGAGCTGACATATGGTATGGAATATCCCTTTGGTTAATTTGGGTCAGCCTAGTTCTGTTTCCTCCCAGAATCTTGTCCATTTCCGGCCCCTTGATGAGAGAGAGAGGGAGAAAATGTTAGAGAAACAGCTCTGCTCAGTTGTAGCCAAAACACCAGTGTGTTATCAGCACCTTTCCTGCCTGCTCATGGGAAGCAGTGAATTAACTCCTTGTTTTGCTTTGTCTGTGAGTGCACCTTTTCTCTTCCCTAATAAATTGTCTTTATCTCTACCCATGAGATTTCTAACTCTAACCCTTCTGATTCTCTCTTCCAAACCTGCTGGTGGTGCAGGGAACAAGTGGCCATGTGGGGCTAGGTTGCTGACTGGGGTGAAATACGACATCAGATCAATGTGGTCATGCAATAAACAAATGGCTCTCAAAAAACTAGATGAACCAAGAAGGAAGAAGAAAAAAAAACCAAAACCCCCACAAATACCTCCTTCAGGGTGTAGCTGATTATAGCTTTTTCCGCTCCAGAAAGTACACTTTATTTTCAGTTTCCAGTCTCACATATACCTACCTCCTTAGCCTTGTGCTCAAAATTTACAAAGCTTTAGCTTGTCAGCTATGGGAATTCTCTGACTTTCCTCTGAATATTAGTTACATAATAGCTTGAGCTAAGCAATCAAAGCAGTGATAGGTCAAAAGGAAGATTTGCCTGAGGTGATGCAGGAAGTTGATGGCAGAGCTTGAAGCTGAATACACATTCCTCTGCTATTCTGACAGCACAAAAACCAACAGAGCTTCCTTGACTGGATTTTGTTGGCTTTTTTCCAAACCAGCACTGTTTCTAAAGCCAGAGCTACAAAATGCAGTGGCATTGAAAGAGCTAATAAGGCAAAGAAATATCCCCAAATGGCACTGTTTTCTATCTCTCAATGGCACTTCCATGATGCTACTAATAAATTATATATTTTACAATCAGTATTTTCTACATGCATACTGTACTTTGTGTCATTTCAACTGCCTGTGAAAGTGTACAGTTCTTGAGATATTAAGAGGAGTGTGTTAAGCCCAGTCTTTCTCTTGGATTTTACACTCCTCACCTTCAAAGTACTTAGGCACAAAAATGCGACAGCTTTTTGGTAGTGACATTTCTAGTTATAAAAGCTAGAGTTGAAAGTCGTTGATCAACCCCTTCGCATCTGTTTTGTGACACTAAATGACAACGATTGAAAATTTTAGTTGGTAAGTGGTGGTGACAACAAATACAGCACCAAAATTTAGAGGGATGAATTCAACATTTTTTGACATTGCAGAACAGTGTAAAATTTACTTGTCAACTGAGTAGGATGCAGTAAAGAGACTAAGCAAGGAACTAAGAGGGCCAGGACTCCAAGGCCCATACTTCTGAGGTGACAGCAGTGATTGAGATGACACATGGTGCACTTTAAATTGCGCTCTTCAGGTTCTTTAGGGGTTATGATTTATCTGTGACTGATTAAGGAATGGGCTAGGCATCACGGCATTATTCTTCTCCATGCCATGACATTCTCAGAAATTTCAAGATTTTTCTCCCGTGAGTTTATCTGGCATCATCTTATTGAGAAAATGCCTTCAGAACTGAACATGAAGAATCAAGTATTTAAGATCTGAAAAGCTGTGAAATAGGCATTTCATTTATAAAAAGGATGTTTATGAGTTATCCTGATATTCACTATTATTTGCATTATCAGAGTCTAGGCACTGCTGCTTATAAAAATGACGCTCTCATGGGACTTGGAATAAAAGAGCAAAAAGATGTTTCTACCCCTGGAAATTTATCATCTATGACAATTCATAGCTGATGGATCCTGACTGATGGGGCAAAGAAGGGCATTAATAAAAGGATTATGATCGGCACAAGAGTAACATCCCACCTCAATGTGTGAAGTTCCTATAGCCATGAAGAATGGCTGCTCAAAAGCAATTAGAGTGAAATTATATAAGGCAGAAGCAAAGCTGTATGTATGTGGAATGCCCTATCTGGATCTCCACTTCTCTTTAAAGAAGGTCATCAGAAACTTTTGGTAAAGAGGCACGTTTATAAAAGTTGCTTTATTTTACAGAAGTCATGGGGAACATTGTGAGGACGTGGGTTCTCAGTCATGACTTAATGCTTGTCATAATGAATTACAAATTCTAGACTGATTTTTTTCATTAAATTAGCATAGTTTCTCTGGGTTATTTCTCTGAGCACCCCAAAGAGACGTACTATGAACTTATAGTAATTGCTGACTGGTCTTTTATCTAAACCTAGGCACACACCTTTGCCACTGAAAAATAAAGACTGGGCTCTGCTTAGGAACTACCTAGTGCAACAAAACAGCCTAATATGCAATTTCTACAAGCAGCCTTATCCAAATAAGATAAATATTGGGATGAGCTAAGATCTTGGGGAGTGCTCTCACTTCATTACCTGTTAACACTTCCTTAGTTTTTTGTTTTGCAAGGCTGCAGGCTGCTCTCCACCATGTAAGAATCCTTTAACTGCTTTCCTCAGAGTAGGAATTGGTTATGACGGCACATGTTAGTGCTGTTATCACAGGGGCCTAGATCTGTGATGATGCAAACCCATGGTGACTTCTACTCGTTTATTTGTAGAAAAAAGGTCAGACGACCAGCCCAAACCGGCGTGTTTCTATACTTCCATTCCAATGGAGCCGCAGTGAAGGCACGTGGCCCCCGCTCTCTCTGCTGACATTCTCACGGGCCACGGTTCACGGGACTACGGGCACTCCGGGGCTCCGGCTGGGAACCGCCCTGGGGAGCAGCCGCCACCCCCGGCCCGCATCGCTCCAGGCCCAGGCCAGCCTGCCGAGCGTCTCTGCTGAGGCCGCCCGAGCTGCTGGCGGCGCCTGTCTCCCCGCGCCGGCCCCGGGAATCCCCGTGGGCCCGGCGGCACGAAGCGGGCGGGCCCCGCAGCGGGAGAGGAGCCGAGCGGAGGCGGCCCGGCCGGGTCACGCCCGCCCCCGGCCGCGCCACCGCCCCTTCCTGTCATGGCCGCGGCC
>VZUI01031798.1:0-10967 GCA_013401135.1 Cettia cetti
TCAATACAACAACCAATAGGGAAGAGGATTGAAAAACTCACCAATCGGGGAAAGGATCCAAAACTAACCAATCAGGGAAAGGATCCAAAACTAACCAATCAGGGGAAGGATCCAAAACTAACCAATCAGGGGGGCAGACTTGAACCAATCAAAAGAGAGAACCAATCAACCAATCACAGATAAGTTATTAACATACTTCTAGAAAGCTCAACAGATGAAAGCTGCACAGAACTGTATCAGGGACATGCAGCTCTCCATGGGAGCGCTGCCCTTTCTGTGTGGCCCACAGAGGCCTCCACAATGATCTAACAAAGAGGAAAAAGGTGTATAAGTACCATAACTTGTCTGTTTGCAGGATGAAAACATACCAGAGATATATCTAGAAATAACACATTGTTTTAACTCAAGATAGTTCAGCTTGTCAACTGTAACCCAACTTCATAAAAATAATAAAAAAAAGACCATATGGAGAATTTTAAATATTGCATGTCATGGTTTAACCCCCCAGAAGGCACTGAAGTATCATTAAATTGCTTGTTTGCTTGTTTACTCCTTGCCCCCTGGTGAGGAGTAGACTTTGAAAAACAAATTAGCCATCTTTGGTTGAGATAATAACTGCTCAATAATTAAAATAAAAGAAAATTCAATAATGCAAATAATAAAAATTATAGCAGCAGGAACAACAGCAATAATAATAATGAGAGAGAGAAGAAAATAAAATCCAAGAGAAACCAGTGTTGCTCAACACCACAGCTCACCACCCATTGTCTGATGCTCAGCCAGTCCCTGAGCAGCTGTCAGTGGCTGCCAGACAGTTCCCCCAGTTTATGTACTAGACCATGTTCTATGGTATACACCATCCATTTGGCCAGTTCAGGTCAGCTGTCCTGGCTTTGCTCTGTCTAGGCTTCTTGTGCACCTCACTGGCAGAGAATGGGAAACTGGAAAGTCTTTGTCTCAGGGTACGCACTACTTAGTAACAACTAAAACATCAGTGCATTGTCAGCATTATTAGAGTGCTAAATCCAAACCAAGGCTACTAAGAAGAAAATTAACTCTATCCCAGCCAAAACCAGGACATTGCATGAACTAATTTTTCAATTATGACAAAACCTATTCCTATGCTTATCCTTACCAAATTTATGTCACATAGATGAAGAAACATATTGTAGTTATTATGCTGTTTTAAAATTAGGAAGAATTAAAGAGAAGATATTTGCCACAGAATCTACAGGATGATCCTTTCTACAAAAAACATCTATGACTTGATGGGTTCAGGACCTTATTCTATGGTCTAAAAACTGTAAGGCATCTGGTACTGTCTGAGATGCCAAAAGATCCCATCCAATCCCTAGCCACGACTTGAGACTGCAGATCTCCAGGACTTTTGTGCCAGCTCCTTTGGAGACAGCTTGGATATCTGAGAAATTTCCTAATGATCCTAGAACATGAAACTTCAGCAAACAAAAAGAGCTCTTCAAGCTTCTGTTCCTTCAGTTGTGTTTTCAAAGTGTATTTCAGCTGTAGAAAGTAGTCAGAGCCATTTAATTTAAGTTGCCTCTCAAGATTGCCAGTCAGGTTCCTGCCTTGGTAACTCTACTCTGAAAAAAAAAAAAGATTTGCTCTTGGTGCAAAGCATAAGTAACAGTCACTTCAAGTTGACCGAAAGACATCCCCCCATGAGGTGATTAGAAACAGGTTATTATAAGCGTGGTTGCAAATACGCTGCATTATTTCGGAGTCCCACAGGTTTGGGCAGGTATACAATCTTTTCATTTTTATGCACTGTTTAAAATGTCCAGCTGAGAGATGAGTAAATAATGAACAAACAAAACAACACAGATGATAATTTCATTTGAAATTGAAATGGCACCCATATATTTGGCTTTTGACATGGATACTAGCTGTAAAAAGTTTTATTAAGTAAACAGAAGTTCTAAGTGCAAGCCTAACCTCCCTATCTCCCTCCCCCTTCACACCAGGAGCTTCAAAAAGCTGTTAAGTTATATTTGGTACTAATATTTATATTAAAAGTGGTTTAATTTTAAACATTAGCTCTTTCAAATGTTGAAATTTTGTGGACATAGATTCTTCTTGGAATGACATCTTATAGTCCTGCATATCTTTAGTCAGTCTATACTCCCTGTTAAAATTATGAAGCTTATTACATTTTGAGACACCCTTTCTCATTCTTGCATTATAAACAGTTCTAGGAAAGAAAAAAGGAAAAAAAAAAAAAAAAGAACCAAGGAAGCTTTCCAAAAGGAATCATGAAAGACTTACATAACATATTCCATTGTGACTCAGGAAATCTCTAAACTATCTTGAACTGTTCATAATAGACCACCTAGACATGATATTTTTCCATGTTGAAACATACTGCTTTGGATACTGGTTGCCAAAGCAGCTCAGAAGAGAACTCAGTGATTTTTAGGCACATACTTATACTAATATATTAAATACATTATTAAAAAACCCCATTTATTTACATGAATATTGTCTTGTGGTAGGTGCAGATTTCTACAGCAGAACAATACCAAGAACATGAATGAATTATTTAAGTCCAAGCTAAAATTAATTTTAAATCTTACAAAAGACAATACATTACCTCTTGGATTAATTAGCATCTTAAATCAGATTGCTTATGGTAATCTTACGCAGTTTTATACATATGTAGTACTTGTATAGGTAATACTTATGTACTACATATACTTGTACATATATATTTATATCTTCTTAACTGTAATTGGAATATGCAGTATAATGGTACAATAGCTTTTTGAATTGCTGTCTTTCAGAATTCAGAGCATTCTACTGCTAAACTCAAGACTAAGAATTTTTGTCCATATAACTTGTATATCTATAAAAGACAATAATTTATCAAAAGAGATGAGTGAAAATAGATCCATTTCCTTTGAAGTAGATATCATTTACCAAGAACAATCCTACTTCTTTTTTGTTCTTTCTCCAATTGACAATCTCCACTGTCTGATTAAAAAAATCGACTATTTTCACAGACTTTCAGTCTTAGGGTTTCATTTTTCCCACTTTGTATCCAAGTCAGTAAAGTTGATCCTGATTAATATTAAGGAAAAGAAGGGGAAAATTAAGTCCTTGGATTATTTCCCATATTATTTTGCTTACAGTATGTATTCTCAGAAATTGCCTGTTTGGATAAGACATCCTGGGTGTGACAAGACATAGTTTTGTGTTAGCAGATACAATGAAAATAAAGAGTAGTAGATGGTGCCCACCTAATCTTGAAATGAGATTTTTAAAAAAACCCTTACAACCTTGAGTAAAAGGAAAATGTTTTACTGAACCTTTGCTTGTCTACATACAGACTTGAACTATAAAACACATAGATGCACCTCATTAACTTTTGAAATAAAATAGTAGCAAGTTACTATAATTTACTACAGTAGCTGCAGTTCCATGCATCAAGGAGATGGGTTCTTTAAAAAAAAGTTTGTAAAATGTAAGAGTACAAAATTACATTGTCGGAAGCCAATTTCTTGCAAATATAAATAAAAAATCATGTTTGGTCATGATACTGCATATTTGTAAATAATAAAATATGCACTCAAAAAAAATAGGTGATTTTCAATCAACAATATTATCCAGATAAAAATGTTAGATTCTGATATGACATATTTTATGGAGAAAAAAAAATCCTAATTTTTTTAATGTGTTCCAAAATGGCATTGGTAAAAACTTATAATGAAATATTAAAATTATCTTTTGAACTAGTTTAATCCAAGCCAAGGCACACAGCAAACAATTTAAAATTTTCTTACAGAATTCTTCTGTTTTGTTTTCCAAGAAAGGGGATATAATAAAGGTTTACATATAGCCACCATAACACCATACTTCAATTCACCCAGCTTCAAGTACAGCCAACACAAAAAAAAAATATTTTAATACACACAGAAAAGCACCAGGGGAAGTTCTTACCCTTACAAGATTTTAGGATTTTTGCTTCTGATTTCTAAGGCCCAAAATATATTACATAAATATCAATACTCTTCACCTACGTAATATAAATAACTCCACCTGCATACTTGAAATACAAACACTCTCTACATAAGAATACTAAAATACGGATAGAGACAGAATTAAACCTATCAGCCTGTGAATAACTTTTAACCTTATTTTCATATTGTAAAAGTAATTCCCACCATCAAATTAGCTCAGTTGGTTAGAACAGAGTGCTAATGATGTCAAGTTTGTGGGTTTAATCCCTTTGTGGGCCATTCACTTAGGAGTTGGATTTAGTGATCCTTGTGGGTCTCTTACTACTCAGAATATTCTGTGTGTGAAATAATTAGTCTAACAAATACATCAAGTTGTTCCATATGGGAAGCCATACTTAATTCAAGCAAGTAACTGTACAAACATCTTGTTTTGAAAATATAAAGACAGGTCATCTAATTGGTCATCTAATTTGCAGCAGATCTTGAGAAAACTTATTCAAATATACAGTACAAACAGTACAATATCAAACCATACTAGGATATCAGGATAAGATATTGAGATAAGAAACAATGATGCAGTTCATGCATCAGACACCTTAACCTATAACATAAACTGTACATGTGGGAGCATGTAGCAAGATGTGAAATTGAATTGCTTGTAGGTAGTTTTTGAAATTCCTTACTGAATGATAAGATCACATTTAAGTATTTCTTTAAATTGTTTGTGATGAACAGATAAAAATAACAGACCCAACAAAATAGTTCATTGTGCAATGTCAAAGTATTTACTGAGTTGGTGTTTAATACATACACATTAACCAAAATTTCCTTTTGGGGCCTGTAAATATAGATCAGAAAAAAAAAATACATATCGTCACCTTGACAACACCAAAATTCCTATTTTCTTGTTGTCTGCTCCTCCAATACAATAAGGAACATGAATGCAACAGCAATACCTTGGGTCGGTACATCAATTTCAGTACCAATTACTTAGATGAGGTGAGGATTCTAGAAGCAGTGAGTAACTTCAATAAACAGATAAGAAGTAAATAAAATATATTTCTAAGACATCTCTGGGGATTTATGAAGCTTCAAACGTCAAATTTCATTATACTTCTGTATGCTAACTCAATCTTTTATTTCACATTAATAGAAACTTAAGGGAATAAAAACTAGATTATGTAATGCACTTGAACACAAACTCCTTCCCATCAATTAGGATGGGATCCAGTCACTTACAAAACTCTTATGAGAGTATTGTCTAAATTCAGGAAAACCATTGGAATAGTGTCTTGGTTTAAGAGAATTTTAAGAGATGGACACTGAAATCAGTTACCTCCCCTTACAGTTTTACCCTATCCCTTTTCACCAATAAGGAGAAACAAATCTGAGTAGGTATAAGCGAAAAACTAAACACTTACTAAAAAAAATATAGCAATAGACAAAAATTAACAGTAAAAGTCACTAGTTGCAAAGTTGCTGAAATGTCCCATACTCCCAGGGAGCAAAGAAAAGCTCCAAATGGCAGCATACCCCCCAAAGATGGTGGCCTCCACAGACAAGCATGTGCCGGGAGACAAAGGGAAAATGGCAGCAGCCCTCTGTCCACCCCTCAGCGCTCCCAGTCTTTCCAGCTGCAGCAGCGGTTCCATCAGCAAATGCAGCTGGCATGCTCCATCAGCTCCACCTTGATTCAGTCAAGGGCTAGAAGTTGTGGAGGGACGTCACCTTCCTCTCATCAGAAGGCAGCAAGGCAGCTGGCTGGGGCAACTTGGAGTCTCCGTCTTCTCACCTTGTCTGTGTGCTGTGGGCAGGCTGGGGTGATTGCATGGAGGAGTACGGCTGCACTCCTCTTGGAGCAATACCATGACTGCAGACAGGTACCCACAGAATCACCTTGAAGCAGTCCAGCACTGCAAAACACACCCTCTTGGGGGAAAAAGATCAAACACCTGGAGTGACCCCCCCTCAAAAAGGAACAAGAGAAAACCCATAAGAGGAGCATAAACCCACTCTTCCTGAGCTCTATGGCAAAAGCCACGAGCCAAGAGGCAAGCCAACTCTGCTTGGGCAAATCCAGCTTTTAAAATAAAACCAGGCACCACCACCCCCACCCCCCCCACCCCCACCCCCCAACTCTGCCTCATGGTTCTGCTTTCCAAATGCAGGGTTTTAATGAGACAGTAACAATTTTGGGCACAGATAGACATAACATTTATGTTACCCAGGAATAGGAATCTTCTTCTATCTCCTTATCTTATACTCCTATTATACACATCTTAAGAAAGTTTTTCCTTTCAAGTAGAAAAATCTCTCATATGCCAATCGTACTCATCACCAACTTTTCTATTTGCTCTTTTTGTCTGTCAAAAGACACACATTCTATAGGACTTTTATAAATTAGTGTACAGTAACTTGATTTTCTCAACTGTTTGATTGTGTTTAAATGTAAAAGACATTAAGCCTCATTACTGCATCATTAAAAATATTGTGTCAGAACAACTTGACTGGATGGTCCTTATGGGGTTCTCTCCAAACTTGCAATATTCTGTGATTCTGAGATTGCAAGCTCTTCATTTAGGTACTCCTAAGACAAATAAATAGTTAATCAGAAGCTGGATACATTGATGAAGATTTTACATACTGTCATGGGTTTTATGAGGGGGATTACTGAATTATAATGTAACAGAGAAAAAAACCCACATGAAGTACAGTCCATACAACAAAAAGGAAAAGCCAATCAATGACTGCATTTTGAAGACAAACGTGGAACAGACTCAACAGTGGAGGATAAGCAACAATTTTGGTTTTGACTTGGGGGGTTTTTGTAGCTCTTATATGTGTATGGACAGTAATACCACCTTGAGTTGGTTTGGTTTTTTTGGCTTGGTTTGCTTTCATATTATAAACGTTGTTGTTTGTGACAATTTATAAGTAACTTGGAGTCTTTATACTTATAATATTTATGACTTAAACTACTGTAGGATTATTAAAACTACCTAATCCATGCAATGCACATCAATGAATTTACAGTATGTTAGAGTCTACAGAAGAAACTTGGTATTTTTGTGAAAAGGTAGAAAAATATATTCCTGTGTTCTTATGGGGGATTGTGATGGTGGATAATAGGCAGGAGGCTGAAGTGAGATGCCTGGGAGTTATGAATGGGTCGTTATACATTCTGCAGATGTAATTTCACATAGAAGTGAACAAAATGCAGGACTAAAGAATCCATCTGTATTTAACTGGTTCCTCCTGCTCCTACTACTTTTATGCAGTATAAGGCTATAATTTAAGAAAAGTATGTGGTTTATTATTTTCTGGAAAACTGTGCCTATTCACTTCTGCCAGCGTGGATGTAAACAGTAACTCTAGTGTTTCCCAATCACACCAAACCTAGTTTATACTGAGAAAGATGTAGCTTCCACCTAAGTGAAATGAGGCCATGACCATTGCATAGACATCTCTTGCACAAGTAAAGCTCTCCTCTATAAATGTAAATCCATTTGTTTGGTTTTTTTTCACTCCAGGACATGTTCAGTGCAGTAGGTCATCTCATATGCAATAAATCCACAACTTGTTGAACTGATGTGCAAATAGACATTGACTGCAAAGTGACTGTCTATAAAAGCCATTCACAGCAGGCCATTCCTGTCATACAGGAGCACCAGTGCCATATACTGCAGCTGTATGTTCCTTGATTACCTTGAGGAGTTCTTGCTTGGTGTCCTGGGTTACAATGTAAGATGTGCCCAAAGTATGTATTCTATCACCATCCTCATGAGTTGCTGAAACCAGGTGGGGCACTGTTTCCCTTGCCCCCTCCCTCCAGACCATCTTCTGTTAATGGGCCATCAATGCCTTGCTGCATGACTCACAGGTAACTCCCTCCAGGACCTATCTCTGTTTAATGGGCAATCAAGGACCCACTGAGTGACTCATAGATTTATATCAGCCCATTGTGAGATGCTCCACCCAGGGATAGGAGCCAAGCATTCTCACCTGGATATAATCTGGAATTTGGGACAGCACAGTGAGTTCTTATCCACTGGATTCTCAGAGGCCAAGAGCTACTGGACCTTTCTATGGGATCACTGCTTCAACATGACCACTTCATCTGGACTGCTACCACCACCCTAACAGGGTGTCAGGTTGTATTCTGACTCTGTCAGTGATCTTCTGTACTATTGCATTTATCTTATTTTATTTTACTTTTTTTTCTCCTATTAAATTGTTTTTCTGACTTGGAGTCTCTTACTGGTTTTGCTTTCAAACCAGCACACTTGGTTGACAGAATTGTCAAATTAGGTCTGTGGTGACAAATCACTGTTGTCCTACACAACCGAGAATCTGAAAGTACTCTTCCACATAAACCCACTGCTATGGATACGAGCTGCATATAATGCAAATCCTTGAATAACAATGGAATTATTTAGAAACCAGGAAATGAATACCAGCCAGTGTATTATCTTACATTTTTCTTCAACAAACAGATTTTCAGAGGCATATGAATTCTGACTCAACTTTCTGAAGCAACTACACTTCCTGGGAAATAGTGATGTGATTAGTAAAATTCTGCAGCATGGCAACACTTATAATGTAATTTTTTATTTTAAAATTAAAGCTGAATCAAAGTGAGTACTGAGTGTTTTTGTTTTGTGAACAACTTATTTTCTCAATTCTGCTAATACTTGTTTAATGTCTGCTGTGTTGGGGGTTTTATCCCCCCTACATCAAGAAATGGAAGAATACTTATTATAGCAAAGTACCATAAACCAAGCTGGCTTACATTTTTGATTTTAGTTACCACTAAATTGGCATAGTCCTTCTTGCAACAGTACCATAAGAAAATATTATATAGTAATATTTGAAAAATATATAGTAGTAATTATTACAGTCCTATATTGTTCCATTCTAGACTGACATAAGTGAAGTAAAATAAATCACAATTCATCAAAGATTAGTATTTTAATTGGAAACTGGAGGGAGCTCTTTACTGCATTGAGTAAAGATATCATATGAAATCTTGTGGTGTTGGAGAACCCCAGCTTTGCCAAGAACACTCTTTCGTGTACCATGAAAAGAAGAAACAATGTGAATTATATACTCGTACACTATCTTACAAGTCAATTAGCAGCATGTTACTGGTCAGAACTTCAAAATGTTTCAGTTTACTAAAACTGATTTTTCTGCACTGAAGCTCACATCTACTACAATACTTTAAGAAGCTTGTCACACAGTCTGTGAGAGATAAAACCAGAAGTTTGAAACACTTACGGCTCCTACTCATCCACCCTGCCCCTCTGCCAGGGATGCTTCCCCTGAGGCATGGAAATCTGATCCTTTTGTCAATCAGCTCCTGCAGTTTTCAGCCTGGTGTATTATGGTTCATCTTATGGTGTATTATGGTCTCATCTTATCAGATGAGACATACCTAGTTCAGGAATGGCAATGTCCAGAAGTTGCTAAGGCAGTTACTTATGGGTGACTTTTTGATGCTTATATCCCCAATTGTCTGTTCTGTTTATGCTGTATATTGAGTTCTGCACTTTTCAAACTAGTTCCAAGAGCGAAGGGGGAGAAAGAAGAAGCACGCAGTTTTCAGAAAACTGCTCACTCCTCTACATTCTTCTCCTGGAGTGTGCTCATCTGAGACATGAACAGACAACAGGACAAAAAATCTCTTTACTTTCAGTTAGTTTTAGCTAGCTGAAGCAGACTAGACTGAGTTTTTTTCTTTTTTCCTTAGGACTGCTTAAACCTGTCCTGGACTGAAAAACCCAGAAGAGCACAGGGAGCTCACACCTGTGGCCCACTGGGCCTAGACCTCAGCATTTTCCAGCAGCTCTAAAGGGACTGGTGCTGATAAGAGACTGCGAGAGCCAATCCACACCCACGGTAAGAACTTTCTCAATTTACCATCTCACTTCAGAATGAGAGGTTTTATTGTTTCATATTATTCATTTTTTGTACTTGTGGGCACTTTGTTAAATAAATAGCTTTTTCCACTTTCTCTAAAGAGATTTTTCTTTTTTTTCCCAGACCAATCGAGGAAGGAGCCGTTTGGGTTTGCTTCTCCAGAAGAACTCCATTTGGAAGTTTCCTCCCAAATTTGCCCTAAACCAGGACAGGCAGACAGCTGGGGAAAGTAATAGTTTCAGATGTTTTCAGCATTCAGGATTGTCAGAGAATTAACAATACACACACATCCTATGTCCTTATCATACCACCACAAAAGAAGTTCAAGCCAATGACACCATCTCTAAAGTAGCAATGCCAGAGCTTGATCTCATGTCCCACCATTGTGTAATGAGGCAGTAACTTGTAAGGAGGGAAAAATGCATAGCTTGCGGTCGGGAGCATGCTGCATAGTGACAGGCACTACCTGATTGTCAGTACTTTGCCAATTCACTAAGTTCAGTGATCAATTATCTGAAAATATCAGTGGTTTTCTTACAATGTGCATGTAGCTGAGTTTTTTGAATTTTCCTTCTCCATCAAAATATAAAGATGAGGGAAAAAAATGGGGAGATTGCTGTGATTTTCATAGTTGAAACTCACAACATTAGAAAGTCAAGCACTGTCGGAACCCAGGACATCCCTCTGGCTGCCCCGGGTGATCCGAGAGCTTGACAAAGAGCTCAGGGACCTCAGCAGAGATGTCTGGGACCTGAGCAAGAGGGTTTGATTGTTGGGGTCCAGGGCATTGCTTTGAATACCCTGGACTGACAGAGACCTGTACAGGGGAGTTTGGAACCTGTACAGGGGGGTCTGGGATCTGTACAGGGGGGTTGGAGACCCTGGTACACAGCCCAGAAGGGCAATGGTTTCGACTTTAGTCCATGGGAAAAACTTCCAACACTGAGAGAGGAATTACAAGCCACAAAGGGTAGTAAAAAGTAGTGTAGTTTCTCACATTTGGGTTCTTAGAATAGAGGTGAATGGGGACAAGATGGAGGAATCTGGGCGGTGCCCTGGGGTCTTCTTCTTCTT
>VZUI01031799.1:0-10970 GCA_013401135.1 Cettia cetti
CTGAGGGAGCTGGGCCTTTCAGCCTCCAGAAGAGATGACTGAGAGGGGACCTCATCAATGTCTGTCAGGATCTGAAGGGACTGTATCTGAAGTATCCGTCAAGAGGATGGGCCAGGCTCTTCTTGGTGATGCCAAGCAATAGGACAAGAGGAAACAGGCAGAAGCTGATGCACAGGAAGTTCCACCTGAATATGAGGAAGAACTTCTTTACTGTGCGGGTGACAGAGCACTGGAACAGATTGCCCAGAGACACTGTGGAGTCTCCATCCCTGGGGATATTCAAGAACCATCTGGATGCAATCCTGTCCATGTGCTCTAAGATGGCCCTTCTTGATCAGATGACCCACTGTGGTCTTTTGCAACCTTACCTATTCTATGATTCTGTTAATAGTAACCTGCTGCTTTAACAAAAATCTCTAAGCTGGGAAAATACAAGAAATTATAAGTATATTGGCAAGACTGTTATGGACTGAGAAGGACTATTTTTCAGATACTCATGGATTCAGAGGTAGGGACTGAGCTACTGGAATGGCCAGTGTGTGTTGAACACTTTGTTAGAACCAGCTTTGCTGGTTAATCCTTGAGAAGAATTTAGCCATCTAGCCCGTGGTGCCCCTTGTCATCTAGAGATTTCATAGGAGCCAAACAATTATTACCAGAGAGGTTGCTCAACTTCAGATCAAAAAAGTAGTTTCCTGATGTACAGATAGACAGCAACTGCTCAGGTTTAGTGGCTGTCCTAATGCCCTGGGCTGGTGCTTCTGGGAATGCTGAATGCCAGTGTCAGGAAAAGATAGGGAAGATTAAAGAATGTAAAGATTAGTGGCACTGTAAGGGCTTTCTATCCTTGGGCAGTTGCCACTGTTCATTTTCACTGATATTAATAAATACAGTGTGAGCCAAGTGGTAATACCCTAATAGGTTCATTATATGAAAATCTGCTTTTTTTCCCCCCCCCCCTAAAAACAGTATAAAAAAGGAACACATTGTAGCATTTAGGTTATAGTTCAGACTGTAATTTCATGTTCTAGGACAATAAACTGTATGCTTTAACTTTTGCCCATGATGCTATGTTTATCAGTCTGGTAAACAGTCTACTGCTAGGCTGGGCAAGATACCTTGTGGATCTTGAAAGCATACACATTTTAACAGACAGCAATTACAGTACTCACACAGCCTGAGCTTTCTGTCCAGTAGAGAAGGGGTTAAAATTTAATAGGGGTTGGGCAGGTGGGAGGGGAAAAATCCTAGGCACAATGTCTCCACACAGAGAATCTGAGAACAATTAATTTGTACTCCAAACTGCTAAGGACAGCAGAAAAAAAAGCAACTAGTATAAATAATTAAAGCAGAGATTAGATAAATATTTGGGGAGGAGATAGTGTGGTGGTGTAATTGCTGATGTTAAGGCGAGGTGGACTTCTGTGCTTCCCTTTTGTTCTAAGGTTTCCTACAGCCCATTTCTTAGTAACCTGCCATATGCCATAATTTGTAAACCATGTGTTTTTAAAAGCTTGCATAAGAAAGAACTCTTGAACATAGGCTGGGATGTGACTTTGTCATGCAATATGGCTTTATGATTCATTCATTTTCCCAGGCTTTATTTCTCCAAAGCAGGTCTTGGATTGGAATCCTGAGCCCTGCAAAAGATCCACAGGGCAGAGTGGAAGGAATATAAATGCTTCACTGGAACCAGACTTCGGCTGGGGCAGTGGTTTTCAATACACTGAAGTTGAAATACATAGACAAGGGAGGTGGGGGAGGTGTTTTGTGGTGTTGCAGATCCCAGGAATACCTGAGTTTAGGAGTAGAGAATTAGTATTTTTTTACATGTTCATGAACAGGGTTGTTTCTTGTTTCAGAGAAAAACAGCTACAAGATCAGGAAACGAAGCCTGGGGTTTATTATTTAAAAGGGGAAAAACCCCAAGCATGTTTTAGTAACAAGGAGAGACTTCACACATAAATATCTATATAAAAAATACCTGAAGAACATAGAAAATTAAACCGAAGATTAATATTCAACAAATTAAATACTCTTCTATTGAAGAAGGGGGAAGCAAGCAATTTTCATCAAAGTATTAAATGTTCAGTAAATAATTTCTAGAAAAGCCCTTTAAAATAAAACTTTCCTTAAAATACTCTTCAGAGCTCAGAAATACTTGCAAACACATCAAAGGACATAAGAGCTCTAATAATCCATCAGTTAAACTGCTGTGATTTTTTTTGGTCTATTTTTCTATGTTCTATGTATGTATTCTCATCTTTAACAATATGAATGGGTAACCTTATAAAAATCCTGTATGAATTGTGGGGTTCTGTGCCACGTCAGTTTCTGTGGTAATCTGGGGGAGTCCTCCGGTGCCTGCACGCACCCCGAGCTGCGCTCTCACTCGCGCACTGCAGCCAGCCTGTGCTCACCCAGCCTGGTGCTCTTGGAGACAGGGAGATGCAAGGTACCATTTTTTTTCCTTCCAGACTGTAAATGATTCCTATTCTTTGCTCCACAGAACATCCGATGTGGTGCCCAATCGGCTGAGAAAGCTGCACAGACGTCAGTGTGTGTGCGTGTGTGTGTGTGCCTGCACAGCCAACTGCAGCTGGAACCTCCATTAGAGCAGCCCTATTGATTTCTGGTTCACACTGCAGTAACAGGGCTAGAGTGCAGGGCGGGGGGAGAAGAAGGCGGGGGACTTTGGGGGGGGGGGGGGGGGGGGGGAAGGCGGAATATCCCAGTGGTTTAAAAACAAGGCTTAACTGAAGGCACATCGGGTTGTATGTGCATATGTATAGCACATACACGCCAGTTTCCAGAGATACACCACTGAGCTGCTTGCTTAAAATACCACCACCAAAAATTCCCAGGCAGAGCAATTCCCAAATCTCATGGAACAACTGTCTTTCTGGGTTTCAGATCCCCCACGCACATGGATTGATGTTTGATGCTTTGTCGATGCTGGGTTTGCACACCGGAGCTGGCCGCAAAATTTTTTTGTTTTGTTAAAGGACTACAGGAGATGCGAACTTTAAATGGCTCTTTCTCTATGCACACATTCATCTGCCTGGGGACTATGGGGAGGGGTTAGAAATCCAGCTCGAGTGTGTCAAGCACAGGGCAGAGAGAGCTTCAGGAAGCTGCTCAGCGTTTACTGGCAGTCGTTTTCTTGTGATGCATAATGCACAAGGTGCCAATGCAAGCTGAGGTGTAAAAAAACAGTGGTGGTGGGGGGGGGGGTGATGTGTGTAAAAATGGTGTGTCTGGTAGTGACTGAGCTTTCCTCTTCATCTGAGGTTTTTTCAGCTAATATCTGGGAATAATTTATAGCTTCATCTTAATATGTTTTCTTGGTATTTCAGCACATCTGTGAAGAAAATCCTTGCAGAGCAAGTGTGTCTTTTCACAATCACTGCATGTCGGTCTGGCAGCTCTAGCTGTGAGCAGTATACAGTGAAGCGGGGGAAAGCCCCCAACACCGTTATCTGTTTAGGGGGTGGGGGAAGGAGCGACGGTAATACCTTTAAAAACCCGAAAGGCGGTAAGCCATTATTAGCAAAAGCTATATTGAGCATGCTTGCCAGACAGGCAGTGCAGCGCAGCTCAGCTCTAGTTCCGCCCAGACATGTGCCTTGCCATTTTCATTTTAATCAGTCTGCTCAGGATGGCTGCTGATTCATTTTGCAGGATGGCCCCCTGGGAGCCAAGGTGAAAGCCTGAGGCGAGCTGCTATTGCATCAATGCAGCACTCCACATCAGACACAGGGAGGGGAGGGGAGGCAAGGCTTTGGCAGCAGATAGAGTTCAAAATACCAGCCTCACTATTAAAAAAACAAACCAGTATTCCCCTTAAAAAAAAACAAAAAAACTAAAAACCAACCAACAACAACAAAAAAACCCCAACCAAACAAAAAAAACCCAAAACCCAAACAAAAACCTCTCTGTGGAAATAAGAATATTAAAAAAGAAAAGAAAAATTAAAAGGAGTATAAATCCAACTCCCCTTCCCAGAATCATTAAATAAAACAAAATTATTGGAGAAATATCTCTTCTGCTCCTTCCTTCCTCTTGTACCCTGGAAGCTCTGGAGCTACAATTTCTTTTCAGTGCCTTGTTTAAAAAGAAAAAGGATGCTCTATATTTTTCTATTTACCTGATAACTAGTGGGGGGTGGGATACCTGATTTAGCTGGAGACTTTGATTTGTGGGATTGACAACCTTATTATGCAGTGAGCTTATTATTGATATTATTCTGCTCTCGGTTGCCATGACCACCTTGTGAGAGACATTCAATTTTCTCTCTTCCATCATCATTATCTATGAGGCCATCTGTTGTGGAAAATGAATTCAGCCTCATTTGCATGACTGATAAGCAAATTTTTTTTTATCTATTTAACAGAAGGTCATATGCCGGGGATTTGGAGCTGGTGAAAAAAAAAAAAAGTGGAGGAAAAAAAAGGCATCTCGAGAGGATGAGTGGGAGTGCGTGCATTAGAGGATGTATGTGGAAGTAAAACAGATCCCTCAGGCCTGCTAGCCTATCCTACTGCATTTGTCATTCCTGCCAGGGCGACATTTTTTCCCCCTAAGCTTCTGCACACTAAAGAGAGTGAGAGCTTTTTCCCTGCAGTCTTCTTGAAGCCCCCCTGGTTTTTTTACTCAGTGTTGGTGGGTGTATTTTAATATATATACTTTTTTTTTTAATTCCCTGGAACATGGGGTATCTTTTCAGTGTTCAGTGAAGAAAAAAGCAGCCTTTTCTGGGTCTCTGTGGTATGCTTCTTACTCCTCATCCTTTCAAAGTTGTAGTAAGCCAGGGCGTTTCTTAACCATGCTGAAATGTCTTGCTTATGTTTAATTTGTAAATGGTTAACAGTGCAGGTGTGGGCTGTGTTTTGTGCAGGGTGGGGGTTGATTCTTGCAGCTAACTGGGAAGATTATTGTGATTTTTTTGTAGTTATTCTGTAGCTTGTACTTAAATGTCCATTGTTTGCTCTTGTCAAGTTCTTCTGGCAATACTGCTGTGCAGCTGAAATTGTATTGGGCTGTAGAGTAGCTGATAAAAAAAAATCCTAAAGAATGTGTTTACTATATGACCGCAGAATGTTGCATGCATTAAGCATGTTGTTGTTTATATAAACTTGCTGCATGTGGACGGTACTTTTTTGCTATGGAGAACCCAAGACAGAAACTTCACAGATTGGAATGCTCAATGATAGCTGAATGCAATTAAATAAAAGACCATAAGATACTGTATTTTGCACTAAAATGACTTTTGAAAACATTGGATTTGTACTTTTAAGGGGAACACTTGTGTAAGAGTAGCATTTTTGAAACAACACTATCTTAAATGTTTCATATCTGTAATACATTTTTTTAAAGAGAAGCTTTGTTAATAAGGAGTGGTTAATTCAGTTAACTCTCCAAAAACATCACAGCATATATTACAATTTTAAAATAGTTGTGATAAGTAGTCCATGTACATTTAGTGCAGATCTATTAATCCTGTTAATTTAGTGCTAAAATATAGCCAAATAGTATAAAAGAAAATAACTAATATCAGTAAAAAATAAACTACCTAGTGTCTTATGGAAGAGGTGTTACATAGGTTTGTTTCTTTTAATTGTCATTAACAAAGATTAAACTCAATGGAACAGAAGCATGTCATTTTCTTCTGAGTTCTGAACAACATGCACAGCCTCATCTAGGCATAGGAGGTTTTTTAAAATCTTTACTTGTTTTCTGAAGAAGTAATGTTGGATAAAAGTAGACTTTTTACATGAAAAATTCTTTGCCTGGTTGATGATACTCCTTTAAAGGTAGAAAAGCAGAAATGCAGTACTCTCTTTCTGGCAAATAAATACTTATTGATTTTATTTGTAATCTGTGGGGAATATATATTTTTTTTATATTTCACACTTGCTATGGAGAAATGGTCATAGATGCTGGGTTTTGGGTGTAAGTTTCACTTTTATTGAGGTCAGCTTGAGACCAGATCTCTGACTTATCTACATTAACTTACCCTAAATTACTTGATTAAATTCCTTTTAAAAAATGTGTTTATTTTTGTTTGTTTTAGAAGACATTCTGCATCTATCTAGCATTAATCTGCAAGATCTAGCATTAATTTGATGTGATAATCTATTGCTGATAGTTGTTTACAGGGAACTCTTTTTTCCTATCACTCTGATTTCAGAAAGAGTATCTTCCTTGTACATTTTTAAAAAGGAGTAAGATTTAATGCTTTTTTGGCATCCGCCATATTTATCATGCCTATTGCAATCTGTGGTGGAAGTTAGCTCACAGAACTAGTTTCACACTCAGCTCAGCCCAGTGCAGCTCTGGCAGCTGCAGGGAGTGGAGGGTGTCTGAAACAGTGCTAGTTTCCTCAATGGACTTCAGCTGGAAGAAATGGGATACTGTGCATTAGCAGGCTGTCTTGTAGCACACAAAGGTTGAGGTCTCTGTCTTATCTCCACCTCCCCCTCCACTTGAATTGTCAGCATCTTCCAGAGGCTGGTGAATAAAACCTGCCAAACTTTGGGAAAAGCCTAACTGGTAACACAGTTGATTCCCTTCCCCTGCCCCCCAAAAGTTAATTACCGAGCTTGGTTGGATTCCTCCAGCCACCCTGACATTTGACTGCTGCTAATTCACTGATTAATCTCATTAATGTGATTATAGCAGGATTTGGAGTTGGCTGCCATTGTTCTGCAGACAGCGCTATTCAGCGCCAGCCCTCGCCGCCCCCCTCGGCGCGTCGTTGCGGTTCCTTCAGCACCGGGAGCTGTCCGGTTCACCGGGAGCTGTCCGCACCGGGAGCTGTCCGCACGCACCGGCCCCGTGCCCAGCGACTGCTCCCGGAGGTAAAGGCAGGAGAGGCTTCATGCCTTCTAATTAGGTGGCGGGAAGATGGCTGTGGTAAAGCGCCAGTCTCTTAATTTAAATGCATTTAAATTTTTCCTCTCTTCCAAGAGCTGTCTTCGACTGCATTCTGTTTTCTGGGGTTGATCCATGGGGCATTGGAGTTTAAACAGCACCTCCTTGCAGCAGTGCAATTTAACTTTCAGAAGGTGAGGGACATTACAGGTGTTCAGGTGTTGTCATACTTAGCCAGACATTTTCGTCCTAGCAAAAAGTGCTTTGCTAAGCTAAATGTTTTCATATATCTGGTTTTTTTCGTGGTTTTTTTTGTTTGTTTGTTTGGTTTTTGTTTGTTTTGTTTTTGTGGGGTTTGTTTTTTTTTTTTTGTGTGTGTGTGTGTGTTCGTTTTTGTGCAAAACCCCCCAGCATACTCCAGCTTATCACCTCAAAATTTATGTTAGCCCTCACCAACACTACTGTGCCTAGGGTCTTTCCTGCAACTGCTATGCAAATGCCATTTTCCAGAGTTTGACAATAGAAAGCATTTTATTGATTTAAAATTGATCTGGAAGATCTTTTTAAGGTCTCATTATACATATAAATGACTTTTGCAGTCTTCAGTTGCAACACTATTTTATATTCAAGTTTGCAGTTTGGACACTTTTAAATCAGACTAGGAATAACTTCTTTAAAGTCAGTCACCTTATTTAGCACTGGGGCTCTGCCCTATTTGGTATTTTTACTTTTATTATCTAGAAGATACAGTGTTATAATTTAATAACAGCCAATTGCACATGCGCAGTAACTTTTTTTTTTTTTAAACCATCTTCTGTTTCATTTGTATTCTTTATGAGACTGACCCTGTACAGGAAAAACTGAAGCTGCAGATTAAACTCTAGTGTGTGAAGGATTTGCCAGGACAAGCAGCAAACTCCTGAAAACCACTAAATTCAAAATACTTTTAAGAGAAATTGTCCTGCTGAAATAAGGGTGGGATCTGTTAAAGAACACACTGCATTTTAAAGCTTTTGGGTGTAGTAAGTATCAGTGAAACATCTGCAGCCATTTCACTCTATGGATAAATAACAATTTATGTTCAAAACAGAGAAAGTGCACTTAACCCAAAAAAGTCTGTTCCTATTTTCTGCTATGAGTTTCACATAGTTTCTTAGTCACTGATACTATATTCTTGATAGGGTTTCCTATTTTTTTTTTAATTTTCTTTTTTCCTCATTTCTTTTTCACTTAAAATCAAAAGCCCAGTGAGTAGACTATTGTCTCCTTAACTGCTTTAGAGAACTATACATTTAAAAGATGTATAAAATAGCATTGCATAGGAACAGGTTTTAACAGTGACAGTCACAATATGCAAGCCAATTAAGGCTGCTCGTTAGTGGATATATTCTTGTAATACTCCTGTCAAGCTGAAATTGTACTCCCTTATTGACAGTAATGGGTTTGTCTGATGCTTGAATTCTGCTTTCTGTGTTTGTCTAATGTTTCAAGAATCACTAGAAACTGCAATTAGCCAGAAAGTAAAAGAAATGGAAGGTTTTCAAACATACTTTACCTGGAGTTTGCTAACCTGGCCAACTTAACCTGCAGGAAAAATACTGTGCTCTCATTAACGCTGCTTAAACATGACCTGCATCTCCTTTTCCCCATGGATAATGCACACTGACGAGACACAGGCTGGGGGAGGGAGAATCCAACCCACAGCATTAAACCCATACCCTAGTATCTTATGGAGGATAATTAGGCCGGTGAATAACCAGATTCCCAAATTTCTTTCCAGACTTTTTTTTTTGGTACATGCTTCAAATTTATGCAGTGGCTTCCCCCACCACCCTTAACACTCAGCAGTACAATATTTATATACATTTTGTCCTGATTAGAGAAAAGACTGTTTTTGTCTTCAGTGGGAGAAGCATTGGGCCTTTTCTTTGTGTCACCAGAAAGGCTGGACAAGATGATGAGGGCTTTTTTCCCAGATAAATCACCTTCCAAAAGTTTGACAACACCTGTCGTGATACATGTACCACATAGTTGCCTTCACTATCCTGTTAAGGCTAGCAAGGATCTAACATAAGGAAGCTAGCTCTAGCAGAGGGAGAAGACAAGCCTTGATTTTTCAAATGCAAACAGCATTATCCAAAGCTTCTGCATGTAAATCTGACGCTAGAAAGTGCTGAGATGCATCTGTAGGGGGGTAGATACCTTATACACTTACGGGGGGTGAAGTGCTTTCATTGCCACGTGTGCATGTGTGCTTCTTAGGCTACGTTGATTTGTGTGGAAAAAACCCAAACTGACATGCCCTTGCTACGACACAAACATGGTAGCTCTCCCTCCCCGCTACGAGGAGGCTTTTCTCCCCGCAGACCGGCTCCCGCCTCCCGCCCCCGCCCTGCGCGGTGCCCTCCGCGCTTCCCGCCCGCACCTGCGGCCCGGCCGCTCCCGAGGGCTCCGCGCCTCGGTCTCGGGGGAGCCCTGCGAGTGCAGGGAGATGTAATCAGAGATGACAGAGAAAAATTAAGGGGAAAAAAACCCAACCCCAAACAAAAACCCCAAACCACGAGCGAGGTGGCGATGGCGGGGGGGGGGGGGGGGGGGGGGGGGGGGGGGGGGGGGGGGGGGGGGAGGGCGGGGGAAGAGACACGTAAGTCCCTTGGGGTTTTTTTCTTTGCTTTCTGGGGGAAACACTGCGTTTTCCACAAAAAGCGTGGCTGTCGTGAGGACTCTGCTATTGTTAGTCCCTGCCCCAGCAGGCTGGCTTTCCTCTGAATCCCTGTGCAAAACTTCCTCCTACGCCCCTCTCCTGCCATCGGAGTGCGGCCGTGGAGCTGCTCTGACGGTTCGGGGTGCGAAGGGCTGGTACGCGGAGGCTCGCCTTCCCTTCAGACCGCAGTGTGGTGCCCGGCAAGGCTGGGTGGGGAGGGAATGGCAACCTCTACAGTTACCGACATGTCTGGTGTTCACACGTCAGGCAGAGCGGGCTCGGGAGGGATTACCTCCCAGGGCTTGAGGAGGGCGTTCCTCGTGACTTTTGGGTCAGTCGCCCCCGCTTCTGTCGCGGCCAGCAGGGGCTGCCCGCGGTGCCCTGCCAGCCGCGGGGCTGCCCGCACCGAGCACCGCGGAGCAGGGCGAGCCGCGGCAGGGAGGGAGGGAAGAAGGGAGGGAGGGGTGCGGGGAGGAGGGGGCTGCAGCAGTACAATGGCAACGAGGGCAACGAGACCGGCAGGCGCGCGCGTGTGTAGGGAGGGCGTGTAGGCTGTATGCGTGCGCTAGCCAGGGTCCTTCCCGTGCGGAACAGCCTGTCTGCGGGGATGGACGCGCAGGGCGGGCGGGACCCGGCAGGAGGCGCGGCGGTGCCCGGGGCAGGGGCCGGGACACGACAGGGCTGAGGCCGCGGGGGCGTGCGGAGTCGTGCCAAGGCAGGGGGGAGTCGCCGCCTCCGCGTAGAGATCACAGCCTGTCACGCTGCTACCGAAATGACATTTCGGGGACGGGTTTAAACGAAGCGACTCCCCGCTGTCAAGCCGCTCCCGTCGCAGGGACATCCGGCAGCCCGGGGGCGAGCCCTTTGGGGACGCTGCCCACGGGCGGGCGAGTGCCGGAGAAAAGCCGCTGCACAGCCGTGGAAGGCGGTGAGGTGCCTCTTCGCAGTCATTGTCTTTGTGACACGTTTAGTAAATCGGTCCCGGGCGATTTAGTAAGCGCAGGCAGCGAGAGCCACAGAATCCACGTCAAATTGCTGGGGAAACGCTGTTAAGGGTTTGTAGATGCAAAGCTGGCCCTTTTATGCGTAGGAGCCCTGGTTTCTGTTTGGGGTCTTGATCACATAAAGTTGAGCCGCGCAAGTTGCTAAAGGTGTAAGGCTGCTAATATTTTCTTCTGTAAATAGTTAATTTCTTTTGTTTCAAAGGGGAGAAGATGGTGTGAACTGGTAATATAAGCAAAGCTTCAGCAGAATTAACTCTAGAAACCCTGGTGAGGTACCCCAGCAGGAAAACGATGGCTTCGATCATTATTTTCTTTAAAATATACATTTAGAAACCTAATTGTTGGGGCTTCTTTTGTTTTTTTTTTTGGTTTTTTTTTTTTTTTTTTTT